>JAADYF010000262.1:0-27939 GCA_023338175.1 Phytopythium delawarense
AAGTCGTCGACGATCGTGCTGACGACGCACAGCATGGAGGAGGCCGAGGCGCTGTGCTCTCGCGTGGGTATCATGGTTGGCGGTCGTCTGCGTTGTCTCGGCAGCGTGCAGCACCTCAAGTCGCGCTTCGGCGACGGCCTCGTGTTCGACGTGAAGCTGAGCCCGCCGAGCCAACAGGAGATCGATGACTTGCTGTTGCAGCACTTTTCCGTGTCGAACATGTTCGTGACGGCGGCGGATCTTGCCGACAAGTGCCGTGCATTTGGCAATGCTGAGCTCGCGCAACGCGTGGTGGCGTCGCACCCGACCGGCTACAGCTTGGCGGCGGCGCTGGAGCGCGATGGATTCGTTCGCGCGCCGGCGTTCCTGTCATGGTGCGTCGAGGAGACGCGGTTCGACGCGCTGAACAGCTTCCTGACGTACGCGTTCAGCCACGGCGGCGTGACGGTCCTGGAGCGGCAGAACGACTTTTGCCGCTTCAAGCTGCGCGGGTCGAGCGAAGAGCTCAAGCTGTCCAAGGTGTTCGCGCTGGTCGAGGAGGTGCGCGCCAAGATGCACATCCGCGAGTACAGCGTCTCGCAGACGACTCTGGAGCAGATCTTCAACTACTTCGCCGGCCAGCAGGCCGAGGAGCAGGGCGTCGCGCGCGGCGTCTTCCAGACCGACGAGTGAGTCGCCTGGCGCGTTGCGTGCCGTCGTTCATGCCGTTTGTTATTAGCTGGCACTGCACGCAGGCACTGGTCGGCGCGAAAGAAGCCTCGGGCACGCAAGCGTGATGCGTTTTCCCTTTGACATTCATACATCCATTCAAACCGATAGCAATGTGGTCATCGTCTCCGTGGATATCGTCGGGGATCGAATCGCGGGTCTCATGATCAAGTTGAACCGTTGAAGTTGGATGAATATCGCCACGTACAGTCAAACCTGCCGATAAGCCGATCCAAAATATATGCAAAAATGGAGTTATTGAAGATATACAAAGGTGAGCAAATGTTCAAAATACTGGACAATGTAAGGTTTACGGTATTATGGTTTGTAGGTTATGCAAAGATAGTGTCAGCTTATTGGGAGGTTTATGCACCGCTTTCGTCTGTTCAATATTGTTAACATAAGGACAATCCTACACCAAAACACGGTCGGATGATTCAAATTGGGTAATTTCTATCTCTTATTTTGGCCCAAGTATATCCTCAAGTACGTTTTGGTGTGGACCACCCGCAAGGGGGGCTGCTGCATCGGTTGCGGTAACGTCTTCTCCCCCCGACCGGCTCGAACTCCGCGGCGCGGCACGGTCGGTGATCACCACTTCCGCCCTCCCGCCGCCCTACCGCATTCCCAACCCGCGCCCCACCCGCGCCCCACATCCGCCCTACCGACGCGGCCGAGCCAACGCACATGAGCGCCGCGCGGAGGAGCGAGTCGGGCGCGTCGGCGTCAGCGTCGGCGCCGGCGCCGGCGCCCGCGACGGCCACGGCGGCGGCTGACAGCAAGAGCGGCGACGGCGTGTACGTGACCAAGAATCGGTCCGTGTTCTCCATGTGGCTGCACGGCAAAGCGGCGGCGCCCCGCGCGAGCACGAGCAGCACGCCGGCAGTCTTCCGGTCGGCCGACGTGATCCAGGAGGGCTACCTGCTCAAGCAGGGGGCCCGCTTCAAGCGCTGGAACCGGCGCTACTTCATCCTGCGGCTCGAGGAGCGGCACATGACGCTGGGCTACTACACGAGCAAGGAGTCGCTGACGCTGTGCTCCGAGACACCTATCGGGCCCAGCCACGCGCTGGCGGCCAGCAACGCCAAGCACCCCAAGCGGCTCGAGCTGCGCTGGCCCAGCAAGACGCTCGTGCTCGAGGCCGAGGACGAGCGCGCGTGCCAGCGCTGGCGCGGCGCCCTGCAGGAGGCCATCCGCTGGAACCACGCCATGGTGCCGTCGCGGGACGGGTCCTTCGTCATGTACGGCCAGCAGGCGTCCGAGGACAAGGAGCGCGAGGAGCGGTCGCGCGCCGAGGCCGCCAAGAAGCTGCGCGACAAGCAGCGCGCCGACGAGGCCGCGGCCGCCGCCAACGCTGCCAACAAACCCAAGTACCTGCCGGCCACGCGCGACGGGTCCCAGTGCTTCCTCACGTCCAACACGCGCTTCGAGATCCCGACGTACTACGAGTACGTCAAGACGATCGGCTCGGGTGCCTACGGCGTCGTCATCTCGGCCAACAACACGCAGTCAGGCAAGACGGTGGCCATCAAGAACATCCAGCGCGCCTTCGACGACCTCACGGACGCCAAGCGCATCGTGAGAGAGATCAAGCTCATGCGCCACCTGCGCCACAAGTGCGTGCTCGGCGTCGAGGACATCCTCGAGCCCGTGTCGCTCGCAAAGTTCGAGGACGTGTACATTTGCTCGGAGCTCATGGCCACCGACCTGCACCGCGTCATCTACTCGCGCCACGCGCTCTCGGACGAGCACATCGCCTTCTTCATGTACCAGATGCTCTGCGCCATGAAGTACGTGCACTCGGCCAACGTCATCCACCGCGACCTCAAGCCGTCCAACATCCTCGTCAACGCCAACTGCGAGCTCAAGATCTGCGACTTTGGACTCGCGCGCGGCGTCTTCCCGGAGGAGGAGCTCGAGCTCACCGAGTACGTCGTCACGCGGTGGTACCGCGCGCCAGAGATCATGCTCGGCTGCATGAAGTACACGCGCGAGGTGGATGTCTGGTCCATGGGCTGCATCTTCGCCGAGATGATGTCGCGCAAGCCGCTCTTCCCCGGACAGGACTACATCGACCAGCTGCACCTCATCATGAATGCGCTCGGCGCGCCGAGCGAGCAGGACCTGTACTTCCTCACCAACGCGCGCGCCAAGAAGTTCATGAACACCGAGTACCACAAGCGCGGGCCCAACCCGACGAAGCCGCTGTCGCAAATGTTCTCAGAGGCCGCGCCCGACGCGCTCGACCTGCTCGAGAAGATGCTCGTGATCGACCCCAACAAGCGCATCAGCGTCGACGATGCGTTGGCGCACCCGTACTTGGCGTCGATCCGCAACAAGGACGACGAGACGGTCGCGGACTCGAGCTTCGCGTTCGACTTTGAGAACGAAAAGCTGACCAAGCCGGTGCTGCAGAAGCTCATCTGGGACGAGATGCGGGCGTTCCATCCGGACGCCAAAGAGGACGACGCGGCTTCTAACGGGACCAACAGCCGTCGGACAAGCGAAGCGGTCGGCGCGGCGCCGACGACAGAGGCCATCACACCTGTCACACCCGTCACTCCTGCCGTTGAAGATGTCCAGGTCGGCAATGGGACTCCCGAGGCGACGTCGCCAGTGAGCGCGCCGAACGGAGTCCACGCGAACGGTAGACATAGCACAAGCGCGGAGAGCGGCAAGCTGACCGCGTCGACGACAGCGGGGACGGTGCCGGGCGTGGACAGTCGACAAGAAGCGGGCGAGCCGGCGCGGGAGGTGTCGTGAGCGGCAGGGCAGCGTGAGCTCGCGCAGGATCCCAATCAACATCGGTGGCGGCGGCTTTGCCTGCGGTGTCTTCGTGCGTGGTGTAGCTGTGTTGTTGTCCGTCGTGGGGTGGGGGCGGTCGGCTGGGTGTGCGATCGCATAGTGAGTGGATGGAGCAAGCAAGATGCCGGTCCAGTGTGACGATCGGAGTCAACAAGAACAAGTCCATGGTGTATATAGCTGAGCAATTGCATTCAATACGATATGGGCGTGGCTCTGTGGTTCAAGCTAGAGATAAACGAATAGCAACCGACATGGGAGTGGTGAACTTGGGCCGTTCGAAGTGATCCGATGCCACCTGCGAGCTTCTAAACAATGGCAGGTTCAAGAGAGGAAACGACAAAGCAGCCTGAGCTGGGAGCGGAGCGTTGCCGCCTTGATCAGCTGCATCCTCGGCTGGAGGCGGAGCGTCCGGTACGTGAGCGCCTGGATCCAGAGCTGGAGCTTGACCGCCTTCCACCTGGGCAGCTGGGCTCTGAGCCGGAGCTGCATCGACCACGACTTGAGCGGGTGCATTCTCCGCTGGAGGAGGATCACCCGTACCTTGATCGTGTTCGCAGTTCTCACGGTGCTCAGCGATGATGTTGGCGGCTAGTAGCACGCGACTTAGCACCTCTTCAGCATCCACAGTTGGGGGCGGCACGTACAAGTGGTCCCACAACGCAGACATGAATTCACGAAGCGCCTCGGTAACGTCATTGGCATCGAGTAGCGTACCAGCATCAACGCCCCGCGCCTGGAAAATCGGACTCACGCGGCGATTCAACTGAGCGTACGTGTTCCGGTATGTCATGGTGACGAGAGTGGTGCGCGTTTAGTGCTGCTTCTGCGGAGCAACCTCTCTTCGACTTGGTTCGATGTGAAGTCTTGGCAGTGAGGATTGACGGATTAGGCTGGCATCTATCATGATAAACCACTTCAATCAGACGCAACCTCCATTGTTAGTTAGCGCAAAGCACAAAGATGTAAGACGTTCTCTCTCGACACACCAATCAATCTGCGAGAGACTGACTGAACACAAGAGACTATTGACTCGTGACGAAGGCAAGCAGCTTTCAGCGGCACATCGCCAGGCTGTTCGATGCCTTGGTGTCGAAGTCGTGGTTCTAACCCATGGTCCACGCGCTCAGCTCCTCGCAGTTCCTTGGCCAGAATCGTCGCGGGATGGTGTCGCCGACTCGGAGTTCGGGTAGGTAAAGGGACTGATTCACGTCGAAGGCCCGCACTCGATAGCCCAGCTCCCCTTCCGGGAACCGTCTTGCGAAGCGCCAAGAGTTGTACAACCTCGGTTGTACGCGGCAACTTGCTTGTTGTCCAGGCGAATGTGATCGTACCCGTCACTAGACGTCCCGAAAACGACCCTGTCGAGCTCATCGATCTTCTGGTTCATTTTGTCGTCGTAGTCGTCAAGTTGCGGAATCACCTTTTTCCCGAACAGCCAGGCGAATGTGACCCACCAGTCGTTCCTCCAGGTCGCGGACAGCAGCTTGGTCCAAGATGGTGGGGCGAGCCAACTCCGAGGCACCTTCTTCACTCTGTCCACGCTGCTGGTTCATGACTACCGAGGTCTTTCGAGGTCGCCTGGTTCCGTCGCCTGCTCGTTCGCAAGTTGCGTTGTGTCTACTGTGGACTGCAAAGCTGGTGCTCTCTCGGTGTTGGTGAATTTCCTGGGAACAGATCTAAGAGGAAACGGCAACACGTGTTCGAAGCCTTGGGCGAGGACATTTCCCCGATCCTATCGCCTCCCAAAGTTGCACTGATGACAGTCACACCTATCGAGACATTGATAGAACGACGATGACCTGGTGCTCCAGGACCACAGGCTTTGGACAAGTTGAAGCGGTGGGATCACTCGGTCGTGATGTCTGTTGCATCCATTGGATGCCATCCATGTCAGATCACGCTGGTCTCTGTTGGCTCAGCGGCAATCGACCCGGCAACCTCTCTTTGCGGAAGACCGACGACCGCGTCCAGCGGATCGCTTTGGTGCCCTGTGTAACCACGACCATGCCGTCACGGCATTGCTGTGGTGATCGTCGACTCCTGCGCTGATGGCTCCACAATGGCAACTATTCTATATCCCACAGAAATGCTGTTGGCAAGGTCTTCATCCGTCACTCCCCGCTTCAGTGCCCATCACAGGCATCGGAGTGATGGTGATAGCACCGCTTGAACTGATCAACTTTCACAATGCGTTGACTGCAGAAACCTGTCTTCGCGCCGATCTGGAACGCTTCAATATTCATTCTACAAGGTCCCTTGATCGAGTGACATAGTGACCGCACGCTCGCCCTCAGCGAGCCAAAGTCACAGCCAAAGCTCCGCGGAGAAGCGGAAGGAAGAAGCAGGCAGGCGGCTCGGATCGCTCGCTCGAGGCTCGCCAGACGCGCAGGCACGCGCTCGCAGGCCACCATGTTCCGCTCCTCGCAGTCCGGCAGCTGGGCGGACGACGACGCGGACGCGTCGGCCTCGCAGGACGTCAGGGGAGGCCGCTTCGACCGGCCGAACGACGGCGGAAGCGGCCGCTTCGACCGCTCAGACGAGGGCCGCGGCGGGCGCTTTGACCGCAGCGAGAGCGGCGGACGCGCGGACCGCACCGAGGGCGGCCGGTGGGAGCGCAACGCGGCGCCGCCTCCGCGGTCCGGGGGCGGCCGCGACTACGACAGCTACGGGCGCGACGGCGGGTCCGGGCGGGACCGGCGCGAGCAGCAGCGTGGGCCGCCCATGCCCGTCGAGCGCGGCTTCGTGGTGTCGATGCGCGAGAACTTTGGCTTCGTCAGCTGCACGGACCGCGAGGGCGACCTGTTCTTCCACGTGACGGAGGCGCCCGTGGACGTGCAGCTGGGGGACGAGGTCGAGTTCCGCGTCAAGTTCAACCAGCGCTCGCAGAAGGACCTGGCCGTGCAGCTCGTGACGCTGCCCAAGGGCACCATCGTCATGGAGGATGTGCGTGTGTCTGTCCCCTCCGCCCATGCTAGTGCTTTGTCCGAGTCGCTCACGCGCAGTCTCTACGTTGTGCTCAGGTGTCGGACGAGTGGTTCGACGGCGTGGTGACCAAGGGGCTGCCTCGCGGCGGCTACGGCTCGTCCTTTAACGACTCGCGGAGGGAGGAGCCCCACGGACTGATCGAAGTCGCGCGGCCGGCCGACGCCAAGGACCCCGAGCCAGAGGCGCCGGCTGCTGCCGAGGACAAGGAGGCCACTGAAGCTGCCGACACGCTCGAGTCCGAGGCGCCGCCGATCGTCCGCAAGGAGTTTGTCCGCTTCAACAGCGAGAGCCCCGCGCGTCCGGCCGAGGAGGCGGACGACAAGAACCAGGAGGGCGACGCGCGCAAGAAGGGCGGACGCCACCAGGCCAAGACGCCGCACTTTGGCGACGAAGTGCGCTTCCGCATCGCGACGCACCGCAAGACGGGCGTCAAGCGCGCGGTGGAGCTGACCGTCACGGTGTCGGCCAGAGAGAAGCTAGACAAGGAGATCGAGCAGAAGCTCGACACCATGACGCGCGAGCTTGGCGTCGTGGACCGCGTCAAGGCTGGCGGCGGCTTCATCAAGTGCTGCGACCGTCAAGAAGATGTCTACTTCCCGTTCCATGAGGTGCGCGAGGCCGCGTCAGACGCCCAACCGGCGAGTGGAGACAGCCAGGCCGCGTCGGCGGAGGGCGAAGCGAAGCAGCAGCGTTCTTCTGGCCAGCGGCCATCGAAGAGCGCGCTGCGTGAGGGCGACGAGGTGTCGTTCTACGTGTACGAAGAGCAGGACGACGAGTCTGGCCGCTCGCGGCCGCGCATGACGGCTCTGCGCGTGCAGAAGCTGCCTCCTGGCAGCGTCTCGTTCGAGGAGTTCATCCGATCGGATGTGGAGGGCAAAGTGACGAAGGCGCCCAAGGAGCCGCGGAACGGACCCGAGATCCTCGGCATCATCACGCTCCCCGATGCGCCTGCTGACACCGCTGCGCCTGCAGCTGAGGAGAACGCGGAAGCCGTCGCAGCGAACGAGGATGGCGCGAAGGAAGCGAAGAAGAAGAAGGGGACGCTCAAGAAGAGGAAGAAGGTCACGGTGGCGTTCCGTCTCTCGGACACGGAAGACATGAGCTACGTCCCGTCTAGTGGGGACCGAGTGGTGTTCGACGAGGTGCTGGACAAGCGGTCGGGAAAACACAAGGCCATCCATGTGCGCGTGCTGGAGCTTAACTCGAAGCACCGCGAGACGGGCGTGATCGCGACGATGAAGGACGACTTCGGCTTCATCAAGTGCGCGGAGCGTGCGTCGGACGCGTACTTCCGGTTCTCGGACGTGATGAGCGTGCGCAATGACTTCCGCGTCGGCACCGAGGTGTCGTTCGACGCGAGTGTGGACTCGTCGAAGCCTGACAGCGCGCGGGCGACGCGGATAGTCATTTTGCCGCATGGAAGCATCCAGTGGGAAACCATTGTCGCGGAAGAGATCCCCGGCGAGGTGACAGTCGTGCCGTCCAAGCGCTCCAACAACAACAACAGTCGTGGTGGCCACGCGAAGCTGCTGCAGAAGGGTCACCACGGTAAGATCCGCTTCACCCTCCCAGACGGCAAGATGATCATCGACTTGCTGCCGGAGCTGAAGCAGCAAGTGGACGCTGCGTTGATCACGGACGACCCGAGCGAAGTCAAGGAGGACGAGGAGGTTCGCTTCGAGTTCCCGACGTCGCTGTCCAAGTTCGAGCGTGCGATGATCCACGAGTACTGCGAGTGGCTTGGTATTGACCATGAAAGCGCAGGGGACAAGCAGAACCGACGCCTGGCGGTCGTGGCGAAGAACAAGCTGTTGGCGGCAGACATCGCGGCGAAGCAAGCCCCCATCCCGGAGTCGGAGGTCGAGTTCAAGATGGAGGACGTCGCGGATGTGCGCTACGACCCGCGTGTCGGTGACCAGATCAAGTTCAACCTTGCGCTTTCGAAGCGCACGAAACAGCTGGTCTGCAAGGCGGTGGTGTGCGTGAAGGCAGCCGCCGGGTCGCACAAGAAGGCGGGCGACGCGAAGGAATCGGGCAAAGCAGAGGCTGCGAAGGCTGAAGGTTTTATCACCGTGGTCAAGAGCGAAGGCTTCGGGTTCATCCGGCCGGCAAACAAGGGGCAGGGCGTCGAAGAGAACATCTTCTTCCACGTGAACGCGGTCGTGTCTGGCCAGCGCATTGATGAGCTCAAGGAGGGCATGGAGGTCGTGTACACTGCCAGCTACGACGAGAAGAAGAAGAAGTCGCGCGCGCTGGGCATTTCCGTCGTTCCGGCGGGAACCATCAAGGAGATCGAAGTGGAGCGCGTCCGTGGTGTTGTGACGCGTGCGAGCATCTTGAACAAGCTCAAGGGCAACGCTCGCTTCAGCAAGGCGCCGAACAACAAGCCAATGAGCACGATCGGCAAGATCCACCTTGCATCTTCTGGAGGAGGCAGCGACGAAGATAAGGAGGAGGCTGAAGCCGGCAACGATGACGATGATGAGCAGGACGCGGAAGAGGAAACGGAAGCGGAGACCAACGAGGAGGCTGGTGCTCAAGGCGAGGAGGAGTCCAAGACGGAGGGCGAGGCGGCCGAAGGCAAGACGACCAAGAAGGGCGAGCACAAGGCTGCCACCAAGAAGAAAGCGGAGAAGAGCGTGTACTTCTACCACATTCAGGACGTGTCGGACCTCGCGGCCGTCTTGCGTGAGGGGGACGAGGTCGAGTTCCTGCCGCAGGCGACGGCGAAGGGTATGCGCGCAACCAAGATCCAGTTGATTGTGTCGCACGCCAAGCAGGGCGTCGTCGTCAAGGTGTCGGAGGACCTTGGTGGCGTCATCCGCGCCGATGGCGAGGACGCGTTGGAAGCGCGTTTCATCGCTCGCAACGTCTTGCGCGGCGACATCCTGAAGGAAGGCGACCGCGTCGAGTTCGCGTACAAGGCTGCCGTCCCGCTGTCAAAGAAGAAGAAGGCGGCGGTCAGCGATGAGGCGACGGAAGAAACGGCGGCGGACGAGAGCGAGAGCGAGCCGACGCTGGGCCAGGCCATGGGCGTCCTTCGCATCGGCGCGTCGTCGGCGGAGGACCAGCAGTCGTCTAGACGCGAGGCGCGAGCGGTGAACTCAGGGCTCTTGCAGACCATGCGAGAGCTTGGCGTGAATGCGATGGTCGCGTCGCGGAATGCCGCTGGGCCGGACGGCACGCGCGGCTTCGTGGAGAATTGGCGCAGCGACCTTGTGAACGCGACGACCAAGGCGTCGGACGTGGTGGAGACGCCCGCGGTCGCGACTGACGTGGCCGCGGAGGCGGACACTGCGGCCGAGACGTCAGCATAACTAGCGGGCATCACCAGCTCCGCCCAGCGCGCAGTAGTGCCAAGATAGGACCGGCGAACCCCGGGATGCAGTCCAATTACTCTTTTTGCACCGATCGCGGGCGTCTCGAGCCGTGTTCTGGTCTCTCTCGCGTGATTGTTCCCGATGAAAGGTGCGTCATGCGTGTGTTGTCTGTCACTCTAGGCGCGGCGCTCGCGGATGTAGATGGAGAAGAACTTCTCGGCGCGGCTCTCGAGCGACGCGTACGGGTCTGGGAACTTGTGGCACGCGATCGCGATCAGCGCTTCCTCGAACTCCGGGTACGCCAGCTCTTCATCTTCTCTTGATCGCCCGATCACTGACGTCGCTGTCGATGATGCAGACGAAGCTGTCGCCGAGTCTGCAGCCGCGGCGCTCCTCGTGACCTTCTGGACGATGCCGAGCACCTTTTCGCTGTTGAGCGCCATGTCGAAGACGCCCTTGTCGAGCATGCACTGGCTGAAGGTGAAGGCCGTCATGCGGGGCTTCCGCCGCTTCTGCTTGGGGTCTTCGGTCGCGTACTTGGCGTACAGCTCCTTGAGCGCGTCGGCGTACTTGATTAGTAGGCGCCGGATGGTGGGTTCCTCGAGCTGCTTGCGGAACAGGTCGGCGTCCGCGCGGAAGGCGAACGGCAGCACGCAGTTGTCGACGAACAGGCAGAAGGCTTCCGACATGGTCACGCGGTGCGACCTGTTGAGGGATCAAGGCGTGAGACCAAGGTCAAGCGCTCAGAGAGAGAGAGAGAGGATCGACATTGGCTCGTACTCTGCGGGGTACTTGCGACGCGCGATGCGGATGAGTGCCTCGAGGAACTCGATCGGAGACAGAGCACGGTGAGGGTTGATGCTAGTCTGGATCGGAGCCACGAGACACCAGCTTCGTCAACATCAAGGCCGCTAGCATGCTGCACATGGTCCGGAGTCTTACCACTTTGGGATCCATGCGCCGGAGGATGGCGTGAAGGTCGGTCTCGGTCATGCCGCCTTCGAGCACGCGGCACTCATGGAGCAGCTGCGTCAGGTCTGCGACGGTCATTGTGTCGCTCGTGCCAGTGCCGCTGCCGCCGCTGTGGCGAGACGCATAGCCACGATAGATGCGCGCGAGGTCGCAGTAGACGGTGATGAGGTACGTCTGCAGCAGCTTGGCCTCCCACGCAAAGTCCTCGTAGGGCAGCACGAGGTCCTGGATCTTGTGCTTGGGGATCTTGCTGAAGGCCTCGTTCGCGTCTCCCCGCGTGGCTTCGAGCTTGGCCAGCACGCCGACTTGGCCGCGAGCGAGCCGCGCGTACGAGACGAAGCACTTGCGCATGACGATGCGTGCCGCCTTGAGCCACTGCACGTGGCCTTCGTGCGCGCGGGCGTCTTCCAGGTCGACGCGCTTCTTCAGCTCGAGCGTGTGGGACAGCGCCAGCTTCATCTTGGCGCTCAGCGACGTGTCTTCCCCGTTGGTTGCTCCACTAGCAGCTGCATGAACTGACGCGGATACTGTCGCTGCTGGTGCTGATGCTGATGTTGCTGCAGCAGCCGCGCCTCCGCCGTCCCGCAGCTCTCGCCACCGGGCTTTGACCACCCCCAGCTGCTGCTTCAGGTCGAGGTTGCTCGCCAAGTGCGCGTCGTCGACTGGAGGCGTGCACGTGCAGAACATGTAGGCAAGCGCGGCGAAGTTGAACTCGGCGTCTCCGGCAAGGATGTCGCGCGCGTTCAGCAGGCCCAAAGGTAGCCACAGCGCCTGCCCGATCGTGTTGATCATGAGCTCCAGCCGCTTCTCCGGGGACGTCTCGGCTCGCATGCGCTCCAGGTAGCGCTCCATGGCGATCTCCGTCAGGTCCTCGCCGTTCTCGCGCAGCACAGACGAGGCTTCGAGCTTGGAGATGGCGGCGGGCCCACCAGCACCGGCCGCGTGCCGCTTGATGCGCACGCGACTCATGGCCGAGTGCAGCAGCTTGGTGAGCACGCCCAGCACGCGGCCGTCGCTCAGACTCGAGTGGAAGTTGACCATCTTTGGCGCCGCGAGCCACTCAGCTGGCTGCTTGCCGACCATCCAGTTGACCCACTGCATGACGAGCTTGTCTGCGCGATCGACCGACGCCTCGTATGCCAAGAAGGACGCCGACGACGAGGCGTTCGAGGTGGAGGACGCCGAAGTGCTGGCGGTGTCGACGTCGGAGCAGGCGCATGCGGTCTCGAGGTCGGCCAGCGGGTTGTAGAAGGCGGGGTTCTCGGGCTTGTCCATCGCCTGCACCATGTCCTTCGAGAAGACCTGCGCGAGGTTGTACCGGCCCTCGCCCGACGAGAGCAGCTCGACCTGGTTGTCCATCTGCTGGAAGAGCGCGCCGAGCAGCTGGAAGGAGATCTTCTTGTAGTCGACGCTCTCGATCCGCAGCCGTTCGAGCTCTCGTGGGTCGATGACTTGCGCCTCGAGCGCCGTGACGCGAGCTCGCGCGTCGCGCAGCTCCTTGCGCACCGCCAGCAGTTCCTGGTCTTTGGTCACGAGGCTGCGCTGGAGCTCGGCGTACCGCTGCTCCTGCGCCTCGAGCTCGTCGCGCTGCAGCTGCGCGCGCACGTTGGCGTCGGCGTGCAGCTCGAACACGTCGCCGTGCAGTTGCGAGACCTCGCGCGACTTGGCACGCGTCGCGGCCTGCTGGTTCTCGGCGTACAGCATGGCGCCGAGCACTCGTCGCTGGAAGACAAAGCGCTGCCACTCGGCCCAAAGCCGGCGCAGTTGCTGGCGCCGCGCCGCGTGCTCGGCCAGCTTGCGTCTCCGCTTGTTGGCGCGCGTTGTTGCTCGCCAGAGGTTCAAGACCCACTGCAGCGCGACCTCCGAGGCGTGAGTCTGCGCGCGCGCCGAGGCCTTGGCTAGCAGCGCGTCCACAGACCGCACAAGCTCGGCCTTGTACTTGGCGCCGTCCTGCTGCTTGAAGGCCGAGAAGCACGAGAAGCACATCTCGGCCGGGGCGCCGCAGCCAGCACAGCGCAGTGTCAAGTTCCCAGTCGAGTCAGAGCCGGCGGCGAACGCTTGCAGCGGCGCGATGAGCTTCTTTGGCTGCTTGACTCCCAGTGGGGATGCGATTGGGACTGGCGCCGCGCTCTCGGGTCGTTGTTGGAGCCGCGCCTGGGCTGTGCTGGCGAGCTGCGGGGTCGACGCGCTGCCTATCAGAGCGTCGAGCGTCGTGGTGGACGCGAGTGGCATGGCCGTCGTCGGCCTCGCCTTCAAGCGACTGTCGCTGCCCGTGAATGTCCGAGCGGGAGACACAAGCGTGGAGCCACCAGGACTGGTGCTGAAGCAGGCAGCCTGCTGGTTCGGCGAGCGCGCCATCATGGTCTTTGTCGTCGAATGCGCGAGCGGAAGCGTGAGCTGCGGCGCTTTCTTCCTCGCCGGATGCAACAGCGGCGAGGTTGTCGTGGCGGTAGGTGACAGAGGCGACGCCATGGCCGTCGGCTCCGGGAGCGCGTAGCGGTGCATGACGGCCGCTCGGTCCATGACGACCGAGCCGCGTGGATGCAGCGCAGTGCGTGGACAGGAGACGATGGATGACACGATCGGCTCTATATTTACCACGCCACGGGAAACGGACGCCGTGCAAAGGACCCCGGCATGCCTTCTCGCAGTCGACGCTCCAGATATGATGACCGACTGACTACTGGAGCATCGCCAGCTTCTGGATGGCGTCCAGCACCAGGTTGACGTGCTCCGACACCTCCTTGGCCTTCTTCTGCCACTCACCCCGCTTCCTGCCGCGCCACCACCACAACCACAGCCATGAACACATCGTCAATCTTCATCCAACTCACAGCGACATCCACATCCGTGGATCCATCGTCCTCCATCGACCAGCAAGCAGCCAATGAACGCACTCGTGCAGGTGCTGCAGATGTCGCGCGACGAAGGCCGAGGCCTCCGGCACCGTCATCTCGACGTGGAAGTGCAGCCCGACGTCGACCGTCACCATGCGCGTGTCCTGCACCTTGGCGCGCACGCGGAAGCCCTCGCCGAGGTCCACGAGCGTCTTGAACGGCCGCTGCTGCTCGGCGCTCGTCTGCAGCTCGGCCAGCAGCGCGCGCAGCTCCGCGTACTCGGCCGCCTCGCGCGCGATCGCGTTCCGCCGTGCCAGCGTCTGCTGCAGCTGCGGCTTGAGCACCTCGTCCACGAACGCGCTGTAGCGCTGCAGCGCCGCCGCCGTCTCCTCGGTCGCCGCCATGCTTCTCCGCACTGGGATTGACTTTTTCCATTCGACGGGAAAATACGCCCACCACGTGGGGGAAGCCTGTATCATCGCATTTGAAGTATTATTTCATATATATGAGGCGCCTTCATTATAAAATTGGCCTTTCATAATCAATAGAACACGTTGAAATGGTACGAGGTTACGATGCAACCTTCCAAAATACAGCTCAGCGATCGCTTCCAAATCCGCCGCATGGTAACCCGATCGATTTTCGCGGGTAATAGCAGAAGACAGGTATAATGGCTGTTTGAACCAATCAGCGTGAAATAACCGGAGTATGCGCGACAAACTCGAGCCGATTTTTTTGTCCTGGCCAGTTCCACACACCCTCCGCCGCGATTTAGAAAAGTACAAGTTCAAAACCAATATATGGACACTGAACGTAAATAATGGTTGGCGCTGGACTTGACCTTGTTGAAGCTATTTGTCGACGAGTCATGCAACTGCCACTGCCTTGGGATGCGGCACTGCACGGGATATGAATAGCGATGAAGCCATGCTCTTCACGCGTTGATCTCACAGTGTGGCTTTCTTTCTGTCGCTCAGCGAGTCGAGGCCGCCATGCCGAACCAGTTGGAGGACGACGTGCAGCGCGTTCTTGACATGGCTCGGTCGCAGTCGCTCTCGTGCCATCCAAGTTCGAAACCACGACGCGACAAGCGCGTCAACGGTGAAGATGCGACGTCAGACCGGTCTCGATATCATGCAAGACATCGACATGACGTGGAACGGTCACGACATGCTCGGCCGACTCTCGTGGCGGCCAAGATGCAGGGTCTTGCAGCCGTCTACGCGCTCGACAGGACCACGCGCCACCTCGCGGACTGCAGTGCCAACTCCGTGCTTCGGCACCAAATAGATACAAAGAACAACAATGAAGTCTTGGTTGATGACCCAGAAGTGCACAAGCGCAAGCTGGACTCGAGGCGCGAGCTGTACAAGCTGCACTACAGCGGCAGCGGGCTGGCGACGGCGACGTGTGCGAGCACAGGCTTGACCAAGCTCGAGAGTCTGACGGAGGCGGCACAGCAAGCTACAAAGCTCGCAAGCCGCCACTTGGCCGTCAGGATCGGAGCGGCCGTGCTTACATCTCATCACCGCATTCTCAGCGCGTGCGCGGTGGAGAGCATGTCGAACGACAAGTACAGCGTTTGTGCCGAGCACGCGGCGATACTCAAGATGCTGACAACGAGATCGAGCGACGACGAGAAATTCCTGTCGGAAGACATCGAAGTCGTCGAGGCGGTTGCCATCTGCAGCGACCGTGAAGACGGCGCGCTGCCGTACCCGTGTGGTGGCTGCCGCGAGTACATGGCGAGTTTTGGTGACTTCCCCGTCTACTTGCTCAACTCTGGCGGGGAAAGCAACGAGACGCGGTCGTTCGAGCTGTTTCCTGGCGCGCGACAAGTCGAGATCACAAAGATCGCCAAGAAAGCCGCCTCGAGTGACAGTCGAGTGCAACAACACCAGAACCCAGTTCCACCTTCCGGTGAAAGTGGCAGACGCAATTCGCTTGTCCCTGTTGATACTAGCAACGAGCTGCCATTGGATGTGAGCGAGTGGACGATCGAGCACGTTGCGCGGTGGATTGTGGAGGATGTCGAGCTTCCACAGTATCGCGACATCTTCCTGCGCAACCGAGTGGACGGCTGTGTCCTCTCCCACCTCGAGGACTGCGATCTGCAGCTGCTGCTCGGGATCGTGCATCCACTGCACCGCAAACGCTTGCTCGTGCATCTTGATCGTATACGCGACCGCGAACTACTGGTGCACGGCATTGACTATGGACAACTGCAAGACTACCTGGCTGTGCTCGACCGAGATCGGATCGCTGTTGTCGCGAGGCTCAAAGCTACGTTTGACCGCCTCGATGTCAACCAGGACGGGTTCCTGGACTTTGAGCAGGTTCACGCGGCGCTGAAGACGCTTGGAAGCGAGTTGGCGTCGCCCCAAGCAGTCGAGCAACTGCTGCGCAACGAGAAACTGCTCGGCAACGATGCAAAAGACGGGAAAGTCACTTTCCCCGCGTTTGCGACCGCGTTCTCATCTTTAGCCATGCAGCCAGCGAGCGAGAAGAGGAGAGCGGGACTTGCAGGGCGAGACAAAGACGACGACGACGCAATACTGTCAACCTTCAGACTCCCGATAGTGGATCTACCGGCACTCCGCGGCTCGTTCAACAAGGTGGACACCAACGGCAGCGGGCATATCGACGAGAAGGAATTGGTTCAGCTCTTTCAGTCGCTCGGGCATGACCGAAGCATCGCCGTCGAGAAAGCACGCGAATGGTTTAAAGCTGTCGACGTGGACGGTGATGCTCACCTCAGCTTTGCCGAGTTCTTGCTGCGGTACCTGCAACTGTCCAAGATCGACGTGCGCAAGCTGCTGACGTTATTCGAGGCGAGTGAACCGCTCTCGTCGACAAGACTCAAGCCACGCACTGTGGTGAGACGTTCCCTCGTGACGCTCTTCTCCAAAGTCGATACAATAGAGATCGACGCGTGGTCGGAGAACTTCTTTAGCGCGGGCACCGGCAGCAACAACGGCTCGGAGAAAGAGTCGCTGACTGTATCGTTTGCGGACTTTGTGCTGGCTTGCCTGTCGTTCAACTCCGAGGTTGCGGAGCACAACCAGCAGGGCATGTCAAAAGAGATGGCGCTTACGTTGCGCAATGACGCCCTGGCACATCGAAGTCGCATCGTTCACCTGCAGCAGCAAGGCCATGTTCGGCTGTGCCCTCAGAGCCGCGAGTTGCAGGGACTGCGACGCGGGCATGTCGAGGCCCACCTGCAGCAGCTAGAGCGAGTTCGCAAGCAACAAGATGGAAGGAGCAAAGCTCGTCAGAAGACTGAGCGGGAAGGGAAGTCTGCTGACAGCGACGAAGAGGAAGCCGAGGCACAATCAGCAAGACAGCTCCGCGATCGTGAGATTGACGGTGTGTTTGACCGATTTGCCAAGAGAAGGCGCGACGACCAAGCAGAGAAGGAATTCAAGAGCAAAGACAGCGACGACGAGTACGACCGACAAAGTGCTGCGACTCTTACTGTAGTCCAGGCAGCCCAGGCAGCTCTGGAGCTAGGGGCGGCGCTGTCTCGTGAGCAGCTCGTGCGGTTCTTGCAGTCGCTCGGGTTTGATCTCCGCCATTCACTGTCTCGCCGCGATTTCCATCGAGCGATGGCTCATTTGGATGCCAAGGAGCGCGTTGTTGGTGGTAGAGTGGACGACTCTGCCGCCTGGAAGTTCGAGTGCAGTGTCAGCACCCGTGAACCAGGCAGTCGTTCAAGTCGCGGCCGACAACTGTGCTCGAGTGGGAAGCAACCGAGTCTCAATCGAAAGGAGTACGACGAGCGCTTGCTGGCGCGTCATGACAGGGCAAAGGCCAAGCCGGAGTCTAAAGAAGAGCACAAGCAACTCCTTCGCGACCGATCGTCGTGGTCACAAGAGATGCGGCGAGCTGTCAAAGGAGACCACCCTCGACGCTCGAGACGAAGACACGATGATGAAGCCAAGGGCGAATCCAGTGCCTCAAGTGATGACCAGCGTAGTCGTTCACGCCGTTGCAACGCCCGTCGCCGCCATCATCGAGACAATAGCGACGACAGCAATCGAACAAGCAGCACCACCTCTGACCGAAGCAGGAGGCGTCACCACCGGTCGCCAAGGCGCTCGACTTCGAGAGGTTACAACCATCGTCGCCGTGGTCGGTCTCCTGGCTCCAACTCTGACAGCACGGACAGCACGGATAGTCGTCCTGGGAGCGAGAGCCCATCGAGCAACTTCAGAGTTGCTCACAGCGGGTTCTCCGAGGGAGACCGCATTCGGCACAAGCCTTCCGACGCGCTTGGCACAATTCTTCGGGTGTATCGCGACTACTTCGTGGCCGATGTGCTCTTTGACAGCGGCCGCCGTGTCAAGAACGTTGACCTCGCGAGTCTACAGAGGGTTCCGATCAGCTCCGCTCGACCGGAACAGCAGTGGAAGCGCGGTCTTGCCGTCTTGGTTCCTAACAAGCGCAGCATGAAGACCGGGAGGACGATGCGGAGAGGCAAAATCATCAAATGCCGCACGGATGGAACGTTCGACGTGTTGGTGGACGAGTTCGGCGAGTCCGAGACGGTCACACGCATCCCAGCGACCTTCCTCCGTCCAGCGCGGCGCAGGCAGCCTGCTTTCTACGGCGTCGGGGCCAAAGTGACGGTGCGCCAGCGCTCCGAGTACCTTCGCGGTACTGTGAGCGTCTGCCGCACGGACGGGTCCTATGACGTTCGTCTTCGCGGCAGCACCCGGACGCTGTCCAAGGTGGCGCCGGGACTTCTGTCGCTCGACGACGACGAGGATTACGATGAAGACGAGCGCCAAGAAGATGTCGAGGGCGAGACGAAGCGGTCACAGACCAAGAGTGACAGCGAGGACGAAGGACCCAAGCGAAAGACAAAGGTCCAGACCGACAGCACCGGTGATACCCGGGCAACACGCAAGAAGGAGGAGGAAGACAGGAACGACGACTTTGAGCCCGAGTTCGACAAGGGCGACCGCATCGAGGCGCGCTTCCACGGCGGCAGCGCTTTCTTCCCGGGGAAAATCGCGCGCGTGTACACGGACGACACGTACGATGTCGAGTACGACGACGGCGACGAGGAGACACGCGTGCCGAGTCGCTTCATCCGCAGCGCAAAGCCCCAGGCGTCGACCGCGAGTACAAACAAGACCGCAGCTGCTACGAGTAGCAGCAGCAAGCCGGCCAAGCGCGACGACTACGACGACGATCTGTTCGAGAGCGACTAGGATGCAACACGTACACGCCGCTGTCCGCGATCTATTAACCCCCTCTCCCTGCTCCGTCTTGTGCTCTGCTTGCTCTGTATCTGTCGCTCTCGCATCCCCTCGAGTCTTCACGGGAAGCAGTGCTACGTTTACATGACGGCGCGGTAGGTGACGTACCGGCCGGCCGTCTCACTGGGGCGGATGATCTTGACGACCTGGCCGCGCGTCATGCCGTAGTAGCGCGCGATGGGGTCCGTGACCTGCATGCGCGGCAGCTGCGAGTCCTTGATGCGGTAGCGCTTGAGCAGCGCGGCCTTCTCGTCGCGGTTCAGCACGCGGTGCACGGGCACGAGCGTGTGCTCCGTGATGTCGACCAGCAGCTCCGTCTCCTTGAAGTGCTCGATCTTGTAGCGCGGCGCCATCTCGTTCAGCGCCTGGCGAGCGAACGGCGTGATGCCCTCCTGCACCACCAGGATGGCCTTGGTCACGTTCTCGTCCTTCATGCGGTTGCAGTAGCTGCGCGTGCACCGCCACACGAGTCCTCGTCAGTCATTCCCTACTGCTACAACACCCAGTGGCCGTCCATGTCGAGATCGTACTTGCGGATGGGCTTGACGCCGACCTTGGTGTCCTCCGGGAAGAAGACGAATAAATTATCGCTCGGGTCGTCGATCTTCTCCACCTGCATGTTCATACATCACGGGACGCGTCAGCCTTCGTGCACACCCACAACAGCATCAAGACGGCGGTCTGCCAACCAGGATGGTCATCATCTCGCGCGTCGGGTTGTCGCCGAACTGCGGAGCACACGGAGACGCAACAAGCGGTCAGACGCCAAGGAACGAGCGACTCCCATCCACTCGCTCGGCTCTACCTGCTGCTGGAACGACTCGGGCGTCATGACGAGCTCGTTCTCGCTCACAATGTACCCGCTGCGCCATCACCAGTCACATGTTCACGCATGGAGACCGTGAGTTCCCGTCACTCGACCGTCTATAACTCCCGCCCCAGGCCCCCAATCGAGGCGAATGGGGGCTCGCAGGGCTCAGGAGAGCGACCCGCACCGGTTGTGCAGCATCTTGACCGTCGTCTTGCGCACGCGGTAGAGCCGCGAGGCCTCCGGGGTAAGCTCCGCCATTGCTTTCGCCTCCTGTGTCTCTGCTGCTTCGCCTGGAAGCGGTCGATCCCAAACTGCCGCCGCTTTACGACTGGGCGGCGCTCGCGAGGCGCTTCGACGCGTTTCATTTGCTGAAAAAGCGCATCCAGCGTTTACCATTGGCTGAAATGCCGAGTATGGGGACGGGACTGGTGGTGTGGGAAAACCTGCGCTACATCGCTCAGTGACTATCTCCCTCGACACAATGACATCGGATGCGGTTTGCCAGGATCAATTCTGATACGCGAGCGTCACGTGTACCCATGTCTGCCAGGGGGCATCGCCATCACCTCCGCCTTGGTCTCCCCCTTGGCCTTCGCGCTCGTCGAAGGACCCGACGGACGACACGATGGGCATCACGTCCGTCACGACCTTGTCGAGCGCTCGCAGCACCGGCAGGCGAGAGTTGCAGTCGATCACGAGCCGCGGCGCGTTCGGGAACGTGTACTCGAGTCCGTCGCCTTGGACGAGGTCCCAGAGCTGGAACGGCTTGCGAGTCTTGAGTCTGTCGACGACATCGTCGCTCTCGGGGACCAGCCGCGTCTTGATAGTCCACGGACCGAACTCGTACGTCTCTTCGGGCTCGATGACTGTCTGAGGCGGCGCGTACGGCGGCTGGCGCAGCGGGAAGAACCGGTCGCGGAAGATGATGAGCTGGCGATCGTGCGTCAGGTACGACCGGTTGCCCTTCTTGAGCGTCACCCACGAGCCGCTCTCGCCCGTGAACCGGGCCAGCTTGGCGATCAGCTCGCGAATCGGCTTCTCGCGCACCATGCTGTTGCCCATGATGTGGTGGCACACGGACCGGAACACCTCCTTCCACACGAAGAACGGCTGCGGGGTCAGCAGCGAGCAGTCGAGCCACACGGCGACCTCACTCGTGCGCACGCTCGCCATGATGGGCGCCGTGATGCTGCTCTCGATCAGATCGCTGCACTGCGTCGACTCAGCGCCGAGTGTCGACAGGTTGTTCAGGAACCCGTCGCCGTACATATCGCGAAGCAGCGGTACGAGCTGGTTGCGCAGCTTGCCGCGCGTGCTCCACTTGGGCGTCGTGTCCTTGAAGTAGGGCACGCCGTATCGATGAGCAAACTCAAAGATGGCGTCCTTGTCAAAGTCAAGCAGCGGCCGCCAAATATGCACGCCGTTCACGATGCTGGACGCGCTCATGCCGTTCAGGTTGAGCAGGCTGAGCCCCTTCATCATGTTGGAGATGACATTCTCCTGCACGTCGCCGCGGTGGTGGCCGAAGCACATGCCCGGCGCGCCGTACTGCCGCATGACCTCCGTATACGTTCCATACCGGATCTCGCGAGAGATCTTCTCGTAGTCGTCGCGTTTGGTGGTCGCGCGTTTCACCTCGTCGATGCGACGGACGTGGAAGACGATGCCAAAGCGCGCGCACCAGCGGCGAACGTAGTCGCACTCGGCCGCGCTCTCGTCGCGGTTTCCATAGTCGATATGGACGGCGACAATCTCGTAGTTGTTGTGCAGCGGACGAAGGCGGTGCAGCAAGTACGCAATGACCATCGAGTCGACGCCGCCGGAGAGCGACACCGCCATGTGCGAGTGCTCCCTCGCGCGCATCTTGACGAGGTACTCGTGCATGGCATGGTACAGTCGATTGCGCGGCATGTCCGACTCGTCCGTCTCCATGAACGCGCGCTCCAGGATATCGTCATCGGATACGCCGGCCGTGTTCGTGACGTCACTAGCGTCGCCGGGGGCGTGCTCGTCCCCGCGCAGGTGCATCAGGCGGTTCGTGGTCGTGCGCCGGAACTTCTCCAGCAAGTCCGCGTGCTGCTGCTGCAGCTGCTTCCGCTCGTCGATCGTCTTGAGCAGCGCCTGCAGTCCGGCGGTCGTCGGAGAGTGCCGGATCGGCATCATCACGAACACAAAGTGCGGCACGGACATGTCGACGTGCCACTGCTTGTCCAGCACCTCGGTGGCCACGGTGAGCGCGTACGCGTCGTTCTCCGCCCTCTGCTTCGCCCGCGACTCGCTCTCCGGATCGTCTTCGCTCGTGATGCGATGCACGTGGCGCGAGAACTGGTCCAGCACCAGGATGAGCGCGACGGCTGAGTCTCGCGCACGCCGCCACTCGTCCAGCTCGCGGCGCTCCGCCTGCGCGAGCAGTGAGCCGAAGCGCTTGCGCACCTCGCAGTCCATCACGCGCTGCTTGTCCGAGCCGTCGGGAGGGAACCACTTGCAGCGGAAGTTGTCGCTCTGGCCGCCGTCGAACCAGAACGAGAGCACCGCGTCCGCCGTCGTCATGTCCGCCATGATGCCGCTCACTTCGTCGTCTTTGTGGCCACTAATGGACTCAGACGGATCGAATCAGACGTTTGATTGAACCAGATGTATCCCACTCAATTCCGTATTTTACGCGAATAACACGGTTATCAGGTCGCGAAACGGCGCGAGCAGCTACCAGAGCACGCACTTGTCGACCGGGTTCATCTTGGCGCCGGCTGCGCACTGGAAGACGCGCGAGAAGCTAGCCGAGTTCATGGCGGGCCCGTTGACTCGCCACTTGGGCGGAGAGTGCACGTTGGTCGCGAGCTGCTGCCGCCTCAAGGTGTCGTGGGCCTTGGCGCAGTAGACCTGTGCGTGGCTCAGGAAGAACAGCTTGTCGGCTTCGTCGTCAGAGATGTCGGCATGCAAGTCTGAAAGCGACGCATTCACCATGTGGCTGCGATACGCGTCGAACGCGAGGCTGTAGCCGCCGTTGTCTGCAATGTTCTCCGTGATGGTGAGGTTGCCGTCGACATTGCCGAGCGGGGAGCCGTCTTCGCCATCAACAACGAACGTGCTGTACTCGCTCACAAAGCACTGCGCGCGCTCGTCGAACGCTTCACTCGTCTGCTCTG
Organism: Phytopythium delawarense; assembly: GCA_023338175.1. Lineage (NCBI taxonomy): Eukaryota > Oomycota > Peronosporomycetes > Pythiales > Pythiaceae > Phytopythium > Phytopythium delawarense. The sequence continues at coordinate 22,849 of JAADYF010000262.1, forward strand.
TCCACCAGTTGCGAATGTTTCCGTCACCGTCATGCAGACGGCCTGCGCTGTCAAAACCGTGCGTGAGCTCGTGGCCGATGATGACGCCGATCCCGCCGAAGTTCTGTGCCGGGTGACTCGATGCGTTGTAGAGCGGAGGTTGGAGGATACCTGCGGGGAACACCATCTGGTTTGTCTGCCGCGAGTAGTAGGCGTTGACTGTCGCTGCGCTCATGCTCCACTCGCTTCTGTCCACGGGCTCGTCGATCTTTCGGAGCATCTTGAAGAACGAATCCCCCGAGATCGTCACGAGGTTGTCAAAGTACGTCGACGCGTTCAGCGCGAACGAGTAGTTCACGTTCTGCTCTGAGTGACCAATCAGGTTGGCCACCTTTGAGAGCTTGGCCTCCGCTGCGCTACGTGTTGTGTCATCGAGCCACGTGAGGTTCTCCATGTGTCTTTCCATCGCCTTCTCGATTAGAGAGACCATCGCCTTCGTATTTGCTTCGCGCTCCGAGTCGAATGCTCTCTGGACGAAGTAGCTGCCGACCAGGTCTGGCAGGAAGTCAATCATAATGTCCGAACAGATGGAGCTTCGAGACGACACGTTCTGCTGGCCTTGAAATGTGAGGAGGAACAAGTCGAAGTAGGCCTGATAGAAAGCATCGTCGAGGTACTGTGCGCCGTTGCTGGAGAAGATGTACGCGAGATACGTCTTGAGGTCGTCCAGGTCGAGCTCACCCACGAGCTGTTCAACGATGTCGTAGTACTCAAGTGACGAAAAGATGATCGTCGAATCCTCCGTCAGCTTGGAGTTCTCCAGGATCCCAAGGCCAGACGCAAACCGTCCGAATGTCACCGGGTACTTCTCCACGGCGTCGCGATAGATCACGAGGTTGTAGGAAGCATCAGGGTCATCACCAGCACTCGAGACTTCCGAGATATTGGCGAGCCGCTGCTCGATGCTGATGATAACGTCCACAATGGCCTCGTCTGACGTATTGGTACCCGTCGGCGCGTAGCCTGAGAGTCGCATGATGGTCGAAATGTACGCGCGGAGGTCAGTCTCGATGAAGCTGAACGTGTCCGGGTCCGTGAAGTACCAAGTGTACGGCAGCGAGAGGTAGCCAGGTGTGACAAACAACCGGTTGGTCGTCACATTCTTCGTGTCGGGGCCGACGTTGATTCCAGAGATGTAGTACGGCCCGGTCTGGGCTATCTCGCCGGCCACCTCGAAGAGCTCCTGCTTGCTGCTGACGCGCTGGACCTTGTCCAGAGCTCTTTGCATCGGTGTGTTGCCCAGCGCATTGATCGCGTCGATGTCCATGCACGAGTCCCAGAGTTCACCTAGAATAGGCTCGCCGCTCTTGTAGATCTCCTGAAGCACGATCTCGTTCCGGTCGGCGATTGTGTCTCCAACGTAGCCAAGCTCGTCGTCGTCGCCGGGTAGAGGCGTCTCGCGCAACCACGTGCCGCATGCGTACTGGTAAAAGTCGTCGCATGGGTCGACAGTCTCGTCCATGAGAGCGGTGACTTCGCTGGGAAGCGCGCCTTGGACGCCTGAAGTTGCGCTGGTTGCGAACGCGAGCAGAGCGAACGCGTTTGCCCACAGTGTGACTTGCGGCATCGTCTTGAGCGGTTTGCAGATGCGAACCAAGCGGCCGAGTAGGTTGTCAGGTGTTCCTTCGGAGAGAGGATCGAAAATGAGGCTACCTCGCACCGCTGCATGCTGCTTCCAGACCACAGAGGCAGCATTGGTGGAGGGCTTGTGGGTGATTACTTTGAGATTGAACGACGTCTTTGTCGCAATGGCGGCGGACACATCCAGACCTCAGATCGCAAGGTAAACAGGACGACGGACGGACACAATTGATGCGTCACAGTGGAGAAGAGCCGATCGCAGCAGAAAGGATGGTGAACTAACTGTCTTGTGCTTCGTGAGCACTCGCATGTGCATTGATCCTTCAACTTCAGTGCTCACTCATGACAACGCCCAAAAAAAATCCACACCATGAGCTCTCCAAGCGCAGTAAGCAAGCGTAAACCACTTCGGCGAGCAAAAGTAGGAGGTTCCAACATCCAACAACAGAATTAATTCGTTATCGATTGTTCTTGTAATACTCGCATCGGAGTGGGTGAGTCCAAGCTCTCGTCCTACGATCGAACAAGTTACCAGAGCACGCACTTCTTCTCCGGGTTCATCTTGGCGGTGGCGGAGCACTGGAATGCCGTCGCGAAGGCGGCGTTGTTCATCGTCGGGCCATTGATGCGCCACTGGCCGGGCGAGTGCACGTCCGTCAGCTGCTGCTTCATGGCGCCGTCACGCGCCTTGCCGCAGAACGTCTGCGCAAAGCTGATGAAGAACAGCTGGTCCGCCTCCTCGTCCGAGATCTCCGTACCGGCGGGCACTTCGGCCAGCGATGCGTTCTGCATGTAGCTGTGGTACGCATCAAACGCGAGGCGGAGACCACCGTTGTCCGCAATGTTCTCCGTGATGGTGAGGTTACCGTCGACATTGCCGAGCGGCGAGCCGTCCTCTCCGTTCACGACAAAGGCGCTGTACTCGTCGCGGAGGCACTGCGCGCGCTCGTCGAACGCCTCGCTCGTCTCCTCCGTCCACCAGTTCTTCTGGTTTCCGTCGCCGTCGTACAGGCGGCCGTTGCTGTCGAAGCCGTGCGTGAGCTCGTGGCCGATAATGGCACCGATGGAGCCGAAGTTCTGCGACGGGTGGCTCGAGCCGTTGTACATGGGCGGCTGGAGAATCGCCGCGGGGAACACCATCTGGTTCTGCGACGGCGCGTAGTAGGCGTTGACCTCCGCCGCGCTCATGCCCCACTCCGTCTTGTCCACGGGCTTGCCGATCTTCTTGAGCGCGATCGAGTACTGGTCCGCCGAGATCTTCTCGATGTTGTCAAAGAACGCCGTGCGACTGAGCACGTATGGGTAAGACTTCTTCTGCGTCGAATGGCCAATGAGGTTGGTCACCTTGGCCAACTTGAGCTCCGCCTCCTTGCGCGTGGCGTCGTCCAGCCATGACAGCTTCTCAATGTGCTCCTCCATGGCCTCCTCGATCAGCTTGACCATCAACTTGGTGTTCGTCTCCTGCTTGGTGTCGAACATCTTGAGGAAGTAGTACTTGCCGATCAGGTCCGGGAAGAAAGTCGTCTCGCGGGTCGTGCAGATGCTTAGACGCGTCGACTGGGTCACCTGACCGGACAGCGTGCCGAGGAAGAAGTCGAAGTACACATCGTAGAACTCCTGGCTCAGGAAGCGCGTGTAGTAGTGCGCGTACGAGAACGCAAGGTATGACTTGAGGTCCGCCAGGTCGAGCTCACTCACCAGCGATTCGACGAGATCGAAGTAGTCAGGCGACTGGACAATGATGGTCGAGTTGCCGGTCAGCTCCGAGTTCTCCAGCAGGCCGAGGCCCGTCGCGAACTCGCCAAAGCTCACCGGGAAGGCCTCCGCGGCCTCGCTGAACGTCACAGGGTGGTAGTAGGCGTCCGGGTCGCTTGGGTCCGCGGCGGCGTCAACAATCGCCGAAATGTTGGCGAGCTGAAGCTCGATGCTGATCACCGCGTCCTCCGCAGCGGTGGACGAGGTGTTGTCGCTCGTGTACCCGGCAAGGTTCAGGATCGACGAGATGTACGAGCGGTAATACGGCTCGAGCGAGGCGAATGTCTCGTTGTCCGTGTAGTACGACACGTCCGGCAGCGTGAGCGAGCCCGAGCCGACGTACAGCACATTGAGCGACGCGTTCTTGTCATCCGCGTACACGCCAATAGCCGAGATGTAGCTTGGGCCGGTCTGGCCGAGCACGCCAGCAAGCTCAAACAACTCTCCGAGCGAGCTGATGGCCGCAATCTTCTTGAGACCGGCCTGCAGCGGCTTGTTGCCGAGCGTGTTGAGCGTGTCGATGTCCATGCACGAGTCCCAGAACTCACCGACTAGCGGCCAGTCCTCCTTGAGGATCTCCTGGATCACGATCTCGTTGCGGTCGCCGATAGTGTCGAACGAGTAGTCGACCGAGTTCTTGTCATCCGGGATGACCGTGTTCTTGACCCACGTGCCGCACGAGTATTGGTAGAAGTCCTCGCACGGGTCCGCGGTCTCGTCGATCAGCGCCGTCACCGTGCTGGGGAAGGCCGCCTCGACACGCGTCTTGGACCGAATGGAGCCAGCCGCAGCCACGAACAGCACCAAGGTCGACGGTGTGAACAGCTTCATCTTGGAACTCGCAGAGGCAGCAGGCGGAGGCGGTGTGGCTCTGGCGGTGGATTGGGAAGTGAGGACCGAGACTGGACGAGCTGCACGGCGTCAACGAACGCCCCGACGGCGTCACCGCCAGGTCTGTAGACGCAATGGATATTTATATACGTGTCGTGTGAGAGGGGGGGAATTGGATGAGCCATGACCGCTCGTCGTGGGTTCCCTCGCAGTGGATGCCGACGCCGGTCTGATAACACATCATTCTCCCATCGTGCGCTTTCGACGACACCGTCTGTCAGTGTGCGTCGACAGAAAACAACTTGGAAACTGTATGGGCGAGGTTCTCAGATTGGAATTCGCCAGCGTCACGAGGTGGCCGCTCCGTGTGCAACGCGACTTCTGGTCTACTCCAATCCAAACTCAGAGGTTGGACGTGTGGATCACGAGCTCTCGCCTTCGTCCACAGCCCTGAATCGAACAGCAAACCGTCGCAAGCGAGGCGGGACGGTCTCTACAGTCCGGGGACTCGCTGTCAGTGAGAGGCGGTCCACGACTGACGGGATGGTGCATCATCCCACCCCCCATCCACGGAGCTGAGCCCCAGTGTCCGGACCTCCAGACTGGAGACTTGAGCTTGCTCGCTCGGTTCACCGTCTGAACAACGATTGCGTGACAACAAAGAACACACAACGGCAGAACCGCATCCGAGCCTCATGTGATGTTCATGAGATTTACGTATTGTATACAACGTGAACAACGGCTGCTGTTCGGCGGAGTTCGACGCGCACTACACAAACGCGTCCTACCAGAGCACGCACTTGTCAGTCGGGTTCATCTTGGCGCTGGCGGAGCACTGGAACGTGGTCGCGAAGTCCTTGCTGTTCATCACCACGCCGTTCGCGC
>JAADYF010000263.1:0-27901 GCA_023338175.1 Phytopythium delawarense
CACGAGTCGCGGGCTGAACTTGAAGCGCGAGTCGTTGGTGCCGCCGTCGGCATGCTCTTGATTGAGTGAATCTTCGCGCAGCTCTGGGCCATGAACGACGACTAAAGTTTGGGTGGTCGTTGACAAATCGTTGGATGCTGTCGCTAAAAGTTAGCTTCGGAAAGAATGTCCGGATACAAGAAAATATCCGGTTAATGTTATCATGAATTTTATATGTACGGATAATTATAAGTATATCCGGATAGTCCCATTTCGAAAAACCAGAGCTGGAAAACGAAAAACCAGGTGTGAAAATCGATTCGCCAGCTGGCAAAAACCAAAACGCCATCGAATCGCCATTGAAAAACCATGGTTTTTTGGTTCACTGAGTTGGTTCGCATGTGGGCGGTCACAGAGCAAAAGGAAAGCGAGACAACCTGCCGATTTCCATTGGACGCGGCACCGCGCTTGTGGATACTCTTGCCTTTTGTATGCCGGTTGTCATCGCGAAAGACTCGCGTGCCTTCTTTGCCGCCCACTTGACGATTGTATGCAGCGTGTGTCCAGCTGTATCTACCCCCTCCCCCTCGTCTCAAGTTCGCCCATCATTGATGGCATCGACTCAACAGTCAACGAGACCAGCAATCCCTCTCGGGTCACGCCACGCAATGTTCTCCACTCACCAACCGATCAATCTCATACTTCTTCAAGTCGATCCCAGGCGAGCAGCTTACGCTCCCACGCCGCTGGCGGCCAGCAGGTCAAAGTCGTCAAAGTCGCTCGAGTCGCGGTCGCTGGGGCCAATCGGGTCGAAGCTCGCGAGCAGCAGCCGTGTCTGCAGCTGGTGCTGCTGCTCGGAGCGAGAGTCAAAGACGGATGCAGGCTCGCTGGCTTGCTTCTTCCTGCCGCGGAACCGGCGGCGCGTGGCGGCCTTGGGGGCCTCCAGCCGCTGCCCAAGGCGCCGGCACCGGCACGAACCGTTCTCCGTTAGCAGTGTGGTTGACTCGGACTCGGCGATGGTCATTTCCGAGCGGTGGCGAGAGGAATGCACTTTACTCGCCGTCGAGCGCCCGCCAGTGCCGCGCGAGTGGTGGCGCGAGCGGCGAGGCGACGAGCTGGCCGTGGTCTCCCTTTCGATGACCGCGCTAGCATTCTCTGCCATGCCTCCGACTGCCGTGCCCGCGAACGGCTGGCAAAGATTGATGTTATCGTCGTCGAAGAAGTAGACAGCACTCGAGTTCTCGAACGGACGCGAGTGCTTTTGATGGTGCAGCAGCCCGGCGTCCATGAGCGCGTTGCCCACGCGCAGCGCCTCGCCTGTGGACCGCACGTAGTTGAGGCGCTGCATCTGTTCGACGCATTGCTCGCCCGAGAAACTGTGTTCGATGCCCGACGCGTGCGGTTCGGCGTCTGGCTTGCCCACGAGCGTCACATCTTCGAAGTCGGCGATCATCTCGGCGGCGAAAGCAGCGCACACCTCTTCCTGGATGCCTTCTAGGATCGCTACGACGTTCTCCGCCGACGGACGCAGCCTCGCGTTCTCCTGCCACGAACTCTCCATGAGCGCACGCAGCCTCGGGTGCACGTCCGCGTCGAACACTGGGCGGTGGCCGCTCGTCACAAGCTCAAACACGCGGAAGTGGTTCCCGTTCGCGGCCGGGTACTTGTCTTCACCGGGGTGAAGCACGTCCCATATGGTCATCCCGAGCGAGAACACGTCGGCGGCTTCTCCGTACGCGGCGACCCCCGCGCGGCCGTTGATCACCTCCGGCGCCATGAAGTCGACGGTCCCCTTCACGGTCATGGTTGGGCCGATGTCGGCCACCACAACCTGAATGTCTACTGCGCTCATGCGCTCTCCAGTGCCTTTGACGTCGCTCAGATCGCTCGTGTGGCGCACCAGCTTCCGGTTGCTGCGCGTGTGTTTGCCGTCGTTGCTGTTGGTCGCGACCTGCTCGCGCGGGAGCGGCCGGGACTCACCGAAGTCCGTCAGCTTGACGGTTCCCTCGCGGTCCACCAGGAAGTTGGCCGGCTTGATGTCGCGGTGCAGGAAGGCCGGTCGGAAGCTGTGCATGTACGCGATGGAGCGAGCGGCGTCCAGCATGTAGGCGATGTTGATGAGCAGCTGCTGCCGGTTGTCAGACAGCTCGTGCGTGCTGTTCCGCCGTGCCATGGCCCCCATGACGTCCTCTAGGCTGCCCTGACACAGCTCAGACACGAGGCAAATGGTCGGTGGGCAGATGCACATGCCGTAGAAGCGCACGATGTTCGGGTGGTGGAGCGCGCCGCACAGGGCCGTCTCCTGCGAGAAGCCCGCGATGGTCTCGTCCGTGATCTCGACGGGCGTGTACACCTTGACGGCGACCGGCGTCGAAGATCGCAGTAGTCCGTTGAACACAATGGCGCTGGCCCCGGTGCCGATGCGCGCCTTTAGCTCGAGGTAGGCAAAGTCGATGATGAACTTGCGGTGCATCTCGATGAGCACGTGCAGCCCCTTGGACGAGACTCGCTCCTGGAGGCGGTTGCTCTGCTGGAAGAGCCGCTGGAGCCCCACGGCGCGCTGGCCCATGCCGCGCCAGTGCTGCGTGTCGGCCACGAGCACTCGCCAGATGACGAGCGGGCACATGGAGCCACACAACAAGTTGGAGTACGTGAGGATGAAGCCCGCCTCGAGCTTGTCCTGCCGGAACAAGTCGTTGTACGTGAAAAGCAGCGCGTAGTAGACGTATGCGAACAGACAGAACTCGCGCAGCGTGCGCTTGCTGGCGCGGAGCGGCGGGCGAATCAGGATGTACGTGTACAGCAGCAGCATGGGAGCGCGCGCGGTTGTGATGACGGCGTAGAACTCGGACTTGGGTCGGTACGTGGACATGAACCAGGCCACGGGCAGTGTGTATGTCGCCAACACGAACGTGAGCAGCAGCGACCGGCGGAGGGCCGGACCCGAGACACTTTTCTGCAGCATGAAGACCACGACGCTGAGGAAGACGAACTGCCGACCGGAGTAGAAGACCTCGGTCGCGAGCTTGGAGATCTCGTACGTGTACAGCTCGATGGCGAGCGCGACACAGAAGAAGCCCGTGTACGTGCCGGTGGCGACGGCGAGCACCCAGAGCAGTGGCTCGAACGCCGGCAGGATGATCTTGCGCGCAGCCGACGCGTCGCCCCGCAGCGCCGAGCTGCGGTTCACGCGCAGGTACCAGATGAGCGCCACGCAAAGCAGGAACATGATGCCGTAGCCGGCCAGCAGGAAGAGCTGCAGTGTGTGGAAGCGCGACGTCAGGAACGCGATCATGGCGCGCATCGCCTGCACTTGCGCAGGACTCGGCGTGGCCTCCGCTGTCGCCGTGGCGTTGGTGCTAGCAGCAGACGACATTGCTGTCTGAGATGCCGGAGGAGGGTACAGGAGGACGGAAATGCGGTTGTGATGCGGCTCTGGAGGTCCGAAGACCCCGTCGACGGCAATGAAGCTGGAGAGGCGAGTCGTTCTTCCACGATTCTTTCCTACCCCCTTGATCCGTAACGAGCGCCTGGGCGTCCGGGATGATCGCGAACGAAACCGGAACGCGGAAAGAAGGTCGTGGAGGCTGTGAAAGAGGCTGCCGGCGCCTTGTGTGGCCTCCAGGTGCTCCCGTTGCAGAGATATCGGGGGAAGAAGAGCTGGGTCGTGAGCGTTGCTTAGAACTCGAAAATGGATGAAGCCGTCGACTGGCAGGTAACGGTCTCATGTTTGACTTGCTTCAAGGTCGTGTCAGGAATGGCATGTGCCTATTGGTTGTTTTACAGCCAATTTGTACGATATGATTGGTTGGAACACAATTTACGTGACCTGATTGGAGGAAAAGCGTGTGGTTGAAGCGCGCCGATCTTGAAGCGACGCGGCGAGATCGGTGGAAAGCGCTCGACTCGGTTTCACTATGTACTCGCTGACTCTTTCCGCGATTTGTTGGTTGGTGCGGTTGAATTTATTTATGGAAGCCGATCGCGGCGCCGTGAGCTCTGAGCGGGCACGTGGGCAGTTCATCAGCGTTGGCTCAAGCGCTTGATCCTCTGGTGGATGTCCTCCCCATCCTATGAGCACATGCTCGACCCTCTGGCGAGCATCCATCCGTCTCTTCATCCCAGCCCTCACGCCACCTCCCTTTCGATGGCGTTCGCCGCCTTTCGTTCCAGAGCGACGACCTTGGCGCGCCAAATTCGAAGCGGAAGCGTGCGGTGGAGCGCTGGACGCCTCGGCATCTCCAAGACGCGAATTGGACCCGATTGTGGGCAATGACGAGCGAACAAAACTGGCGCACTTCGTGCCTGAAATTCGCCGTCGGCAACTCGGATGTCTCCTTCTGACAAGCGACGTCTTATCCTCTTCAACGTGTTTCCTTATCCCGAGCCTGGGCCGCAAATCTTATTTTTGGTCGCATCGTTGTGGCCAGTGATGACGCAGGACCGTCGCATGCCTTGGGACCACCTTGTCGATGGATGCATGTCGTTGTGTGGAAGACCAACTTGTTGTTGAATGGATGAGGCCAGAGCAGCCGTGGCGTTACCGTGGCACGCGCTCGGTGCGCATTGTGGGCGGTCCCCAGACGAGTCGCTCGCCGATCTTTCGCTCGCCGCGTTGTCTCGACCGCTGCTGTGCGCGTCCAAGGTGCCATATTGTCGAACGCGCCGAGAGTCAGTCATCCCTGTCCAGGTGTTCCAGGTGTTGATAGTGTCGCGGGCCAATAGGCTGCTGGGGAATGCCATGCGAGGTGATTGAAGGCTTGCGCTTCAAGCCCAGATTGCGGGCTTGAAGTGACTGGATTGCCGCCAAGTCGATCGAGTCGGAGGCTGCGACATGTTACGGCATAAAAGCGAGAATTTAGTTTAGCTGTCTATCCTGATTTGTGACAGTCCGATCCGATGAATTCAGGGCGACAAGCCGTTTAGGCAGGATGTGAGCAATGAGTGCATTCATCCTATTGATAGGTATGACTTTCGCCTATAGAGGCATGTGTGATCCGCAACCAAACACCCTATTTTGAACATGGACAAGGATGCTAGACGCAAGTTCCTATCTAGCCGATCTCATGGACTCGGAAGCGTTTTTGTCCAGCCAGCTGGTCGGTTTACCTAATCGTCTCGTCCAATTGTGTCGCCGATCTCAAAAAGAAAACGACAGAAAATCACCCGAACGCGATTTGCGCACCGATTTTCGTGCGAGATCTTCAGCTTTATTTGTTTGCTCGGTCTGTCCATTCCACTCGGGGCAATGCTGCATTGTCCCCACCGCCTCGAAAGGCTGAAAGCAGGCTGCACGCACTCTCTCGTGTGAGCGAGCGTCTAATCCCCAGCAGGCTGAGCTGCTTCACATCCAGAGCCCACTATCGCCAGCTCGAAGCTGATTTGCGCTTCTCCACCTGGTGTCGCTTTTCTTTTGTTCTTCGGAGGGGGGGAGATTTGAACCGAGGGTATATCGGGCAGCAAGTTGAAGTTGTCCCACTTCTTCCCTCCGATTGGCCAAAAAGACCAACTTCAACTTTCTCCGATTGGCGATAAATGGCTATCACGCGCTTTCATTGGCTAATTTTCACGACCAAGCGAAAGGGTACGGGGGTCAGGACCGGAAGAACCCGGACAGCAGCGGCGGCCGCCAGCCACCCGGCCGCCCAGATCGAGAGTTCCTGCGACGACCACGCGCCTCCTGCACGCTTCAAGTTGCTGGCTGCGTCATTCGCCAAGGCGCGTTGAAGCCCCGCGCCGTGAGAGAGAGAGAGCTAGAAGCTGCTGAAGTCGCGAGCACAGGTGGGCAGACTTGGACTTTGTATGCTTTGGTCGCCTCCGCCAGTCGTTGTGGAGGTGAGGGGCGGTCGATCACTTGCTCGCCCAGCTGGGGGGGGGCGGTTGGGGGACGCCTGACTCGACCCACCGCCTTGTGTGTGAGCGAGCGACAACTGACGGGAATGCTTGGTGGCGGGTTGTGGTGTCTGCTGTGTGTGCAGGTCGGCCAAGGAGCAGGAGAAGGCAGGCAGGAGGAAGAAGCACCCGAGCAAGCGAGCGAGTGAGTGACTGAGTGCTTGTCTTCTCCCTCCCCTCCTCCCCCGCGTCCTCATTACGGACTCCTTAGTGAGGCCGAGTGAAGGCGAGAGAGAGAGAGGAAGACATGCTCCTTTTCTGCATGGCGCGTTGAATGGCGCGGAGCTGACGCTGGCTGGCTGGGCCCTTGTCGTCGTGCGCCAAAGGGTTGGACTGGCTGTACTTGAAGCGCCCGTAGTCGAGAATCCGCCAACTTCAAACGCCTCGGACGGACGCGCGGCGGCTTGAAGCGAGGCACCGACCGACCGACGCACCGACCGACCGACCGACCCGGAACGACCGCTGAATACAAGGCGGGAGCAGGACAAGGCGGGAAAAATAGCGGACAAGACGATGCTGTCGATGATGAACGCGAGCCCGCGCACGAGTCGAGACCTGCACGCCGCGGGCTCGGCCGCCGCGGCGGGAGCGGCCGCGGCCGACGTGTACGCCAACCCGGCGTTCTCGTCCAGCGGCAGCGACCAGGAGAACTACGCGCACGACGCGCAGGCGTTCGGCCTCCGCCCGCAGCAGCAGATGCCGCCGCAGCAGGCGTCGGTGGCCAAGGGCGGGGACGCCGCGCGGACCAACCGACCCGAGCCGCGCGCGATCGCGGTCCGTGGACTCGCGCACGGCAGCGGCTCGAACTCGACGTCGACCGGCCGGAGTAGCGGCGGCGCGCAGAGCAAGCAGACGGCGAACGCGCCGCGGCGAGAGAAGCGGTCGACAAAGTCCAAGTGCTCGCCGGGGCTGCGGAGCGGAAAGTGGACGCCCGAGGAGGAGGCGTTCACGAACACGATCATCCACTACTTCAAGCGCGGGCTGCTCGACATCGAGGACGGCACGTCGCTGCGCTGGTACCTGGCCAAGCGGCTGAACTGCGAGGCTATGCGCGTGACCAAGAAGCTCAAGGGCAACAGCTCGATCGGCAAGCAGATCTTCCGCGCGCTCGAGAGCTCGCCCGAGAACCGCATGGCCATCCTGCACGCCAAAGACGAGCTCGCCGTCCTGGAGAAGCACTTCCTCGAGTCGCTTACGGCCATCCAGCCGCCATCTCTAATCAAGCCAAGCGGCAACAACACCATCCGGCTTATCGGCCCGGACGGGGAGTCCCTGCAAGACGACGCCAACCTGCTGCTCCACTTCTTCGTCGGCGCTCACGACGCCGTCGACCCGGTGGACGGAGTCACGAAGCCAAGTGGAGCAAAGGCGACCGCGGGCCCCAGCAACATGAACCTCAACGTCAAGTTCAAGCTCGACAAGAAGCGGCCCTTCTCCAGTGTGAGTCCATCGGCGAACCCCCCAACGACGACGGCACCAAACGAGTCGGCGCCGTCCCCGAGCAAGCGCCGCTCGGTCAAGATCGAGGACCTGATGCACTAGAGCGCGCCCACCCACACGTTCGCACCTGTCGCCGCCGTCGTCGTTTCCCCTATTTAGATGACCAAGAGAGCTGGTTGGGCGTGTGACGAGCGCGCGCGGCGCTGGGCTGGGCTGGTTTGGGGACCGACGACGTGCTCGCCACTATGAGCCAAAGAACCACATGTGACATACCGAAAGACCCCGAGCTGATGCGCGAGTTGGAGCCCCCTCGAGCCCAGCGCAGCCCGCGCGCAGCCTGAAGTGCCCGTGGTCGAGTTTTGCGCCACCCGATCGATTATTCTTCGTGTCGGCGAGTTTGCTTGCCTCACGTGCTGTACATGCTACCCCATTAGATCTCATCCAATACCAACGGATGTCGTGTTCCTCACCTCTGCGCCGCTCTTATAAGTCGGCACTCATCGCCGCAGCGCTTATCTTGGAGTCGGGAGCGCGCGAGGAGTACTTGCTGTGGCGAATCCTCGCGCGGATACCCACGTCAGCAGCCACTTCAAGTTGGTGAGCGCGTACTTGAGCGCCTTGGTCCACTCGTTGTGCTTGTTGCGCAGGTACAGCACGGAATACCCGCCGATGGAGTGCTTCGAGACCTTGTACGGCAACCGCATCGACCGATCCCGCGCCTCCACGTACGAGACGAGCTGTCCCAGGCAAATGACCCACGCGCCGAGGCCCAGGTTGAGGTGAGACTCGGCAAAATTGTCGTGGTCGGACCCGTGCAGCCGATACTCCATGCGCAAGTCGGTCGTGCGGATGACTTTGGAGAAGCTTCCCAGTGGCACAAGCTTGAAGCTGTGGTTACATGATCATAGGCGAATAGGATGAGTCACTCGGTGCGTAGACCGATCCCAACAACAGCAACAGCAACAGCAGCAACGAGACGTACTCGGAGAACTCAAAGCCGATCACGTTTGCCAGCGTCTGAAGGAGCAACGCGCATTCGCCCAGAGCAGCGTTGATCTCGTTCCACTCGACGGGCTGCGCAGCCGTCTGACCGAGGCGGAACTGGTTGATCGTCCCGTAGACGCCACTGGCCCCGATCGTAAACATGTCGTTCAGGCTGTTCACGTACTTTGCGTTGGCGATCTTTGTCTCCGCGGCCTCGATCTTGGCGATTGCCATGTCCCGAATCCCCCGGAACGCCTCTTCTTCCAGCTGCAGCTCGTTCAGCTCTTCCCAGAGTGCCAGCTCTTCCTGGGCGAGCGCCTGCTCCTCCAGCTGCAGCTCCTGTTGCTGCTGCGCGATCTCCTCGCGCTCCTTCTCCATCATGGCCAGATTGTCCTCCAGTTCCTTGGCCTCTTGATCATACTGTCCAATACCGACGCATCGTTTCAGCTCGTCAGGCTCTATGAGTCACCCACAAGCAGTCTGCACGCGGTATGGGACTCACAAAGCGGACTTTGTCGAGGACTGCATCGACTTCCTCGCTTCGAACGGACGAGCTGGACGAGTGCAAGTACCCTGCGAAGCACCGCTTCTCGTAGCGCGCCAGCTCAGCTTGACTGCTCGGTCGCCACAGCAAGTTCCAGTTCAATCAACTCGTCGACACGGAAGGATGGCGACTTGACGCCACGCTCGGGTGAAGCCACGAACCTGTCAATGAGGTGGAGCATGCTGTCGACGCACTCCTTGCACACTGGCGTCGTTATGGGTGCTCCAGCGCTGCAGACGTCGCTCAGACGTCAATTATCATGTGATGAGCGCGTGCGGCATCAAGCAGAGTCGTAGGACGTACCAGTGCGCGTGGTGCGCCGTCAGCAACTGGACTTGCCGGTTGAGATCCGCGAGCGTCGGTACGTCGAACGCACTGTCGGCCAGCTCGCTCCTCCCGCTTGCGCCCAGCACTCCACGCAGTCCGTCACGCCGGTTGTTCACAGGGGAACCGCGCCGGCGGTGTTGCTGCTGCTGCTGTTGTTGCTGCTGCTGCTGTTGCTGGCGAAGCGACAGGTTGTAGCGCGCGCTCGCGTACAGGTCCTCTCCCAGTTCGTTGAACGCCGGGCCGCCATCTTCAGGCCCAGGGAGACCCGCGAAGCCTGAGGGCGGCGTCAGCTTCTGCATAAGCAGCATGCTGCGCGACGCGCTCGCGGTCGGCAGCAGCACGTACGACTCGCCCAGCACGGGCCCTGCGGCGCCGTCAGTCCTCGCGCGCGCTCCCATCGGCAGGGCGGGACAGCACACACGTACCTGGCGCGTGGGCCGCCTCGACGTCGAGCGCGCGCTCGCAGTGCTGGCAGCGCGGCATGGCCTCGCTCGCCTCCGTCCCTACTTGCTCGGGTTGACTATGGGGAAAGACCAACACTTGCCTTGAAGAAGAAAAAGGTGGACGATGTTCTGGATAGTTGGAGGGAGTGTTCTGGATGTGGTCCAGTGTAATCAGGATGCTCTCTTGGTCGCCTTGATGCAGGCGTCGCTGGTGGAGCATGGCTCATTCATTGGTGCGCCACCACCTCGGCAATCTGCCGCTTGTCAGGTGCTTCCATTCACAATGCGGTGCTTCCCACGCAGCTTCGAGCGAGCACCACGGCATCGGCAGCCCCAGCATCGTTGGCATCCATGGCCTTGAACGCAACAACACCCGAAGAAAGCTGATCCTGATTCGAATCAGACTCTGATCCTATTTACGCCATCTGATTGGCCAAATCTAAATCATTCCGCCCTTCACCCCCTACCCCTCACCCTCCCTCCTTTTATCCATCGAAACTCATCGTCTTTTGCCCACCGCTGGCAAAATGCGGCGCGTCTCCATTGAGACCAAGCAGTCGGCCAAGTTCCCCCCTTGAAGCAAGCGCGTCTCTGCCTGCCCAGGCCGTCCGTCACCGCTCCGCTCCGCCCATGATCTACTACAGCAACCACAACCTGTGGCGCGTGCTGGCGCACACGACGGGCTCGTCCTTCGCCGAGGCGTCGACGCTGTGGCGCAGCGCGCTGGCGGCGGGCATCGCGGCGGCGCTGGCGCTGGCGCAGCACGCGTGGCCGTCGCTGCTGCCGGCCGAGACGCTCAAGATGCGCGAGGACGCGCTGTCGGTGGCCACCGTGTTCCTGGCCGTGCTGCTGGGCCTGCGGCTGTTCGCGGCCGCGCAGCAGTGGCGCCGCGGCGTGGAGGACGTCGGCGCCATCGCCGACGCCGCGCGCACACTCACGTCCACGGCGTGCGCGTTCGTGCACTTTTCTCGCAAGGAGGAGCGCGCGCAGGTGCGCAACAAGTGCCAGTTCATCCGCGACGTCAAGCGCTACATCCTGCTCTACATCTCGCTCGTCTTCCACGACTGCCACGGCAACGACGCGCCGCTCGAGCTGCGCCAGCTCCTGACCGAGAAGGAGGCCAAGGAGTTCGGCTCGACCGACGTGCTCTCGCTCGGCGAGCTCACGTGGAACCGCGAGAAGAACGTCGTGGGCTCGGCCAACAAGCTGCGCGCCGCCATCGTCGAGCTCTGGCTGCGCCGCACGCTCAACCGCGCGCTGCGCAAGAACTACGTGACGGTGCACCAGGCCACGGAGCTCAATCGCATCGTGTCGGTGCTGCCGCAGATGTACACGCGCGTCTTCAACCTGGCCAACGTCCCCATCCCGTTCAACGTCGCGCAGATCCTGCACGCGTGCCTCGTCGGCTACATCTCGCTGCTGGCGGCCACGCTCGCCACGCGCGAGGGCTGGTTCGCCGTCATCTACGTCTTCGTCGCCGGCATGTTGCTCTTCGCACTCGACAATGCCGCCGCCTCGATCGAGTGCCCGTTCGGCGTCGACTCGAACGACGTCGACCTCGAGGCGCGCATCCTCAACATCCAGGACGAGCTCAAGGTCATCCTGCAGGCGCACTTCCACTCGGTCGGTCAGGTCGAGACGTTCGCGGCCGAGACCGCGAGGATGGCCTCGCTCTCCTCGCTGTTGTCGGTCAACGTGGACGCGTCCACGAGCAAGTCGCGCGGCCGCCGCGAGTCCATGTCGTCCTCCTACTCGTCGTCCGAGCGGCCGGCGCAGTACAGCGCGCCGTCCAGCACCTCGGCCGTCGAGCGCGCCGTGCTGCTGTCCATCTCGAACGACGGCACGGCATCGTCGGTCTCGGCGCCTTACGGAGCGATCGAGGAGGCCGTGGATGAGTCGGCGAGCCCCGCGGGCGTCGACCAGCAGTCCCAGCCGCGGTCTTTCATCTCGGTGTGACTCCGGGAGCGCCAAGTATCTATGAACAGGGACAGCGGACGGCGTGCGGAATGGATAAATCGCTCGGGAATGCAGCGAAGGCCTTCATGAACGTCCGAGGCTCCTGTGCTTCACCTGGTGAGGTCAAAACTGCGATCTTTATACATACTACTACCTCGGCGCGGCAGGTAAACTGTAGGACAACACGGGCGTCTTCTGTCCAACGCCTTGGGCACATGGGCACGACTAGTGCGTGTTGATGGTCCAGCGAGAGCTCGAGGTGCTGCGCGGGTCGTTGCTGCCGCCGCTGAGCCCGCGCTCGCGGTGCTGCCCGTCGTCCACATCCTCCTCGAGGATGGGCATGCCGCGCGCGAGGTCGAACGTGCCGCGGTGCAGGTCCGCCTCGGACGACAGGTCGCTCAGCTGGCTGGTCGACTCCTGGCTGCTGCCCGTGAGGCCGCCCAGGATCTCGTGCGTCGGCCGCATGTCGTACTCCCACTCGGTCTCGTCGTCGAACCCGGACTGGAACGAGAACTTGGCCATGTCGGACGGCCGCGCGACCGACTCGGCGTCACTCTCGCTCGCCAGGTCCGCGAAGCTCTCGCGGTCGTACGGGTCGAGCGAGAACGACTCGTCGCCGCGGTGCTGCTGGTGCTGCTGCTGCTGCATCTGCTGCGGTTCGTGATACTGGTCGCTGTGCTGCCCGTACAGCTGCTGCGACGGCTGCGCGTAGTAGTTCTGCTGGCCAGAGACCGAGTAGTCGCTCAGCACGATCGAGTTCGGGTCGCTGCTCGTGTACCCGGCGCCGCTGAGCTGCGTCGTGCCGCGGTTCTGCGACGGCGTCTTGTGCGTGAGGAAGTTGGACGACGCGACCGTGTACTGGCTGCCGCGGCCCTCGCGCCCGGTCGCGAGGATGGCGGTCGGCTCGCGGAACGGGATGTTCTTGGTGTTGACCTTGTTGCGGCGCTTGCGCAGGAAGCAGAAGAGCAGGCCCAGCAGCAGGATCGCGCAGCCAATGCCGACGCCGACGTAAAGGAACACGCTGCTCGTGGAGCTCCCGTCTGGCACTGACACGGTCACAGTCGAGTAGACGGCCATGTCGAGGCGCTCGCCGTCCACAGTCATCATAGCCACGCGGCCGATCATCGTGTACTGCCCCGAGTCGCTGAACGTGTAGTTGGTCGAGAAGGTCACAGCGTCGCTCGTGAGGTTCGAGTCGTCGAACTCGGCGATGTCGAACGTGGTCGAGTCATCGCCTGAGTACGTCGAGCAGTTGGCGCCGACCGCGTTCTTCTGGCAGCCGCTGAACACGGCGACGGGCACGACGGACCAGATGCCCGTGCGCGGGTCCTCGATCGCGTCCGTAGTGGACACCTCGCCGATGAGCGTCGAGTCGTCCGTCGTGACGCCCGACATGTCGAGCTTCCAGGCGATGTTGATCGTGTCATCGACCTCTAGCGACGTGGACGAGAGCCCCATGGACATGGTGCCGGGGCAGTTCTCGCCCGTGCGCACCGTCAGCGAGCCCGAGACGCTCGGCTCGAACGGGGAGATGTCGTCCGCTGTCCAGCAGTAGGTCGTCGTGCCGTCGGCGACGATGCTCGACGGAGCCGTACCCGCGACATCGCCGATCTGGACGGGGAAGAACGTGACGAAGTCGGCGCGCGAGTTGCCTGCGATGTTGACCACCAAGTGCACGTAGCCCGTGTACTTGCCGTCCTTGGGCAGGATGAGCTCCTGCGAGCCGAAGACGGCGACCGACGTGTCGAAGTCGTTCGGGTTGTTGCTGGACGAGTAGTAGTTGGAGCTGTCGTCCGCCGCCGTGAAGATATCGCACGTGCGCCAGTCGCAGATGACGACGTTGGCCACCGGCACGTCGTACGTCGTGCTGCTGCTGCTGCCGCTGGTCGAGCTGTTGCTGGTCGAGCTGGCGAGGTACGACGGCACGACGGCCTGCACAATCGGGTCCGGGAACTCAAAGTCGGCGTCCGCGCCGTCCGTGTCGAGCGTCGCCGTGTACCGGATCGGGATGATCTCGTTGCGCGTGAGCTCGTCCGCGACGTCGACGCGGATCGTGATGGGGCACTTGGTGCCCGTGTCCGAGACAAGCACGTCGTCCTCGCTCGGCAGCTCCTGCGAGTACTTCTCGCCCATGTAGTAGCAGTACGTCGTGGTGCCGTCGATCTTGTACGTCACCCTGCGCCACCGGTTCGGCCATTCCCCCGTCAGTTCCACCGCTTCTCCGTTCCCCCAAGTGCGTCACACCAAGGCGCAACGTACATGGCTACTAGAGTGTGCGACGCGCGGTCTGCGTCGCTTCTTCCCCTCGGTTACCCCGTCGTCGCGGAGATGGCTTCAGCGTCGGCCGCACGTTCCCAGGCTTTCCCAGGCTTCCAGGAGTTCCTCGCGGGTCGCGAGACCACGGACAGAGGCGGCAGACGCGCGCGCGGCTCGTAGCGAGGACGAGCGAGGCGGCGGAGGCGCAGGGGGCGAGGGATCGCGCGCGGCGAGGCGAGGCGCGGGAAGGCGAGGGCGGCGGCGGCGGCGGCGTCGGCCTCCGCAACAAGCGTAATGGAGACGGCGGGCGGGCCGTCCGTTGCGAGGTGACTTTAGTGTGGGAGGGCCCCACCGAGTCACGTGGGCATACTGAACGCCATATATTCAGGAGGCCTTTCTGGCCGAAACAGAGCGCCAGTTCCAGACACTCCAGCGTGACTTCGAGCGCTTCTTCTGAACAGCGTGCGCTGACCCGCCAGCTGGCGAGACGGCGGTGGTGTGCACCACACGAATGACAAAAGAAGGGGTGCTGGGGTGGGAAGAAGTACCGTAGGAGGTCGCGTAAGTAAGTTGCTGATGCGGTTGGAGAGGTGTCGATCAAGAGTGGGCACAGCGGGAGAGGGACGGAGGGAGGGATCAAATCTCATCTGGAAGCGGATCGGAGTGGGTGCGGCGGCTTCCTCGTCGAGAACAGCACGGCACGGGTTTCCTTTTTCGCCCCACCGAAGTTATGGAGTGCAGTGCGGAGTGTTGTTTGTCCGAACGGGTGCGAACGGGTGCGAACCGGTGCGAACGGGTGCGTGGCAGTGGCTGTGGCTGTGGCTGTAGCGACCTTCCAGCGACCACGTCAATGGCAATGTCAAGCAGCGAAATCAACTTCATCGAGAGACCGAGAGCTTGACTGGAGGTGATGATGCGACATCTGTCGAGGATGTTCTTTGTGCGGCCTCACATGGCCGCTCTCTGTCACGTGGACAGCTTGTGGCGAATGCAACCGTCACGCCCTTTCTCTAGCCGCATGACTTGGTGTGAGTATTAAACATGTAAATTACGCTGCTTCCTGAAAAGATGCGTAAATTACGCCAGCAACGGCTCCGCTCCGTATCAGCTTGGCCACCTCTGAATACCGACGGTCCCGCACACCAACTGTAGCCTCCATCTACTTCCAATCGCAGTTTCACCTTCTTTTAACGACGGATGTCTCTCACCCGCCCGCTCGTGGTGGAACTCGCTTCCCGCCGCCTTCAACCCGCCCAGTCCGCCATACAAACGTCGAGTCTATCCCATGCTGGAGCAACTCCCATACTCCAGCCCAGTCTCGCGAGTCCCAGGGAAAGGAACGACGGCCCGCCACTTTCCCTTTGCAGGCAGCAAGAGCCGACGCGTCGGGATCTGCGGCGATCGCCCTCCTCCTCCCCGCGGCCGGCGCCCGCCATGCGACTCGTGCGCGCGGCGCTGCCGGCGCTGGCGCTGGCGACGGGCGACGCGCTGGGTCGGGCATCCGTCGCCGCCGCCGCCGCCTCGGCGTCAGCATCCGCGTCCACGTCCGCCGAGCAGGAAGACGACGGCGTCACGGCCTGCTGGCTCGTCGACTCGACCGAGGCGGCCGTGGTGGCCACCTACTCGGGCGCCGACTGCCCCGTGCAGATGGCGCTCACGTCCTCCGCGTCTGTCTACGCCGTGAACGCGACGCTGTCGCTGCTCTGGGAGGCCTCACTGCTCCCGGGCTCCTCGAACGACCTGGACATGCCGTTGCCGCCGCCTGCGACCATCACCATCAGCCCGGACAACGCCGGCGAGGACGTGCAGATCGTCGCGAGCTACGTGCGCACGTGCGCGGCGCGCGACGAGTGCGACCCGACGGTCACGGTCGGCAGCAACTTCTCCACCGTCCTGTCGGGCAACTTCACCGGCGACGACCAGGACGAGCCCGTCTTCTTCTCGTCCATCAGCGAGCTGTGGTTCTCGGAGGAAGGCACCCACGTGCTCTCGGCCGTCGCCATGATCGGAGACGACACGGACGCGTCGCTCGCCTACTACTTCGCCTCCTTCCTAGAGGTCCAGGTCGTCAAGCAAGACGCGCTCGACGTCGACGTGTGAGTCTTGGCAGGAGAAACGATCCGTGGCTGTGCTGGCTGCTCTAACCGAACCGTGATGCTTCCGCAGGGTCTACGACAAGACATCAACGTACTGCCGCTTGTCGTCCCAGAGCCCGCTGGATGACACGCTGCTCGAGTCGTCGCTGTTACTGGCGACGTCCTCCAGCTGCGAGGTCGCCGTGGCGGTTGACAGCCCTAACGTCGTTCAGGCTGGCGCCACGACCACCATCGGCTGGACAGCCGTGCTCGACCGCAACGCGTCCGCTTCGATCCAGCTGCCATCACCGCTGGTCGCAGTGGACGTCACTGGCGGCGACGGCGACGAAAGCGTGTACTACACGGTCGCTAGTGCGGTGATCAAGCTCTGCGCTTCCAAGGATGAGTGCAACGAGTACAGCGACGATGTGAACGTCTCGTCCAAGACCATGTCGGCCAACTTCTCGGCGGACGGCACGGCCACGTTCACATCGAGCGCCATCGTTCTTCCTGAAGCCGCCTGGTACTCGGGCGTCGCGCAGATCACTCTTGGCGGGGAGGAGGACGACACCCGCTACGACTTCACGTCGTACTTCAACATCCTCGCTACCCAGGAGGACGAGGCCGCGCAGGTGGAGAGCGAGGCATTCACCACGGACGGCAGTGCGTCCTACTGCTGGGAGATTGTCGGGTCCGCCGACGCAGCGGAGATTGACACGACCAGCGTCTACGCGCTGGCATCCAATGGCGATTGCCCCTACACCGTCAGTGTGTCGACGTCCAACACGACACTGATCGCGTCGAACGCGAATCTGGCGCTCGAGTGGTCCGTGAAACAGCAATCGAGCTATTCACAATCGGCCTTCTCCGATATCAACTTGACGGCGGTGTACAACGCATCGACCGACGAGTACGTCGAGCTGGCGCAGGCAAACGTCTACGTGTGTAACACCACGGGCGTCACCTCGGTCACCTCGGCGTCGTGCTCACCCTTTGCGACCAACAAGACGACGCTGTACTCCGCGCAGCCGACCAACTTCTCCAGCGAAGGCAAGGCCCACTTCTCCGTCGTGAACCTCGAGCTCTCGAAGGCGGGGACGTACACACTCGTGGTTCACGTCGTCGTCGCAAACGGCGACGATTCATCCCGAGTGGATGTGGCGTCGTTCATGACCTTCCAAGTGAGCGCGTCGGCTTCATCCTCGTCCTCCGACACCGAGTCGAGCTCCGGGTCGTCCACTGGGACGCTCATTGGTGTGTTCTGCGGAGTCATCGGAGGCATCGTGGTGATCGCACTGATCATAGTAACTCTGCGGCGCCGGCGGCGAAAGGAGCCAACGCCGGAAGACCCGGCGACGGCCAAGTCCGGCATGTTCGGCTTCCGCCCGTTGTCGGTGACGAACGAGCTGCCGACCGACTCGCGCGGCTCCCTGCACTCGAACGCGTCCGAAGAATCGGGATCGTTCCTGTACGTCAAGGCGCAGCGCTCGCCCGTGGACGAGGCGCGCTACTCGTCGCTCTCGTATGACCCGTACTCGCGCAAGAGCTTCACCGAGATGGCCGACGACACCTCTCCTCGCTACAGCTTCGTCCTGTCGGACCAGGAGCTGTCACCCGCGCCTATGGGCAGCGACATCCCGCAGCCGTCGACGCCGACGAATCCCTCGTGATCGTATTAGTATGAACCCCTTCGGAGACAGCTATCTTCTCCACGAGGAGGAGGACTCTGTCAGTCAGTGTGAGTGCCGTTTGTCGAGTGCCGTCGGCCCCATTCCGAAGCTCGGGATGCGGGCACAAGGAGGGAGAGTCGAGCAATACAGGGCCAGGTTTCCCGCTTTTTACCAGTCAGTGCCAGCGCTGGAGCACCGCACCGACGAGTCCATTGACCACCAGCAGCGTCCATGACGGCTCCTTCGAGCTGCGTGCAGAGTTGAGCATGAACGGGTAGAAGACGTCGCTCGGGATGGCGAACCAGACGGGAGGCGGCTCCGGGACGAGCGCGTCGAGCTGCGCATTGTCCGCCCAGACGAAGTTGACGCTCGTGTAGAGGAGGAAGGTCGCGGAGCGGTTCGCGTCGCCCGAGGCCCAGAAACGCCACGTCTCGCTCGAGTGGGACGCGCGTGCCGCGACGATCTTGCGCTGCGGGTTGGCTGCGGGCCCGACGTTGCCGACCAGAAACTCGAGATGCAGGCCGGTGATGAAGCTCTGGCACTGCAGATCGGACGCGCCGGACCGGACGAACACGGCTGAGTTCTTCGTGGGCGAGTCGTAGTCGAGCTCGAGCCACTCGGACGCGAGGTACGGGTCCGAGTTGCCGAGGCGCGCGACGTGTGTGAAGTTGACCTGCAGCGCAGGGAGGAGCGCGTCTGTCTGCGAGCACAGCGCCTCGAACTGCTCCGCTGTGAGCGTCAGCGAGCACGAAGTCTGTGAGTCTTCGCCAAAGTTCACGGCGACGGGGAGCACGGACGAGTCGAGCGCCATGTCGATGTTGCAGTCGCCCAGACCGGGTAGCTGCAGCCCTCCTGACATCTCAGAGATCACTGCAGCATTTACATCGGCGGTCGCTGAGCTGCTGCTACTGCTGGCGACGGTGGTGTTGGTTTCCGTGACGCCCACTCGGACCGGCAAATGCATTAGGTAGCCTGGGTTCCCGGACCGCGCGTATGTGTCGAGGTTGCCGTTGGTCAGTGCGATCTCCTCTGAGCTGATTGCTGAACGCGAGCTCGTGAACTCCACGCTGAAGGTCTGCGCGACAGACACGGACGCTTGGTCTTGAGAGATCTCGATACTCCCAATCACGACGACCGCGGCGATACTCGTGAGGTGGCCGGCGCCGTCGTGCTCGATGGACAAGTGTAGCTGCTGTAGAACCCCGCGGCAGGCGCTGATGTTCGTGGCTTCGTCCGTATCGAGCCCCGGATACGGGAAGTAACTCGGGAGAGCGGATTCATCGAGCGCCACCAACTCGTTGGAGTCGTCGGCGAGCTCTCGCACTTGGAAGGTAATCGTCAAGCTCGAGTCGGCTGCAGATTCAGCTGAAGACGCCGTCACGTTCGGCCACCTCGCGACTAAAAGGTCGCTACTGACGAGTGAGGCGACGGACAACGGGCTGCTGGTATCTTCGCAACCAGTCAGCAGGTTCATCGAGCGACGCACGCACGCGACGGCTTCTTTGTCATATAGGAAGCGCACGTCGTCCCCGTCCCAGCACTCATTTGAACCTAGTGCTGGGCCGAAGCCAGTCAACACCGGTCCGCGGACGTTCTCGCTCGAAGACGAAGGCAAGAACACCTTGATCAAGTCTCCAGGCTCGTACGTGGTCTTGGTGTTCGTGGTGGCCATAGCCGTTGCCAGCAAATCAGTCGAAGCGTCGGCTGCGATCGCGTTCGTGAAAGAAAGCGGCTTGGGGTTGCGCAGGAAGGCGGTCGCGACGGCCATGTCCTCTTCCGGTAGCGACGCGTAGAACTCGCCGACGACCTCGTTGTTGTCGACGGCCACGCACAGCAGCGAGCTGGCGACGAGCGGGTTCACGAGCGAGCTGCGCTGACCCGCGGCACCCAGGTCCGTCGAGCAGTACTCGATCGTCGTCGCGACGGCCACGTCCGCGAAGCACAGCCCCTTGTCCGTCGCCGCGGCCACCTGGGCGTCCGAGCACTCGGGGTCGCAGCAGCAGAAGGCGTCGCAGGCACCCGCCGTCAGGTCGCAGCCGCACGGACACTCGTAGAACTCGCACGCCCCCAAGCCGCTGCATTGGCACCGCCAGTCACCATTAGCGAGAGGAGAGTCGAGCCAACCCAAGCTGGCGCGCCTACCTGGTCGAGACGCAGGAGCAGCCGATGGGCGAGGTAAGCGCCGCCTCGGCCTCCGCGATGGCGGCCGCCGTCACGAGCGACCAGTTGGCCGCGCGGAACGCCGGGAACGAGGCGGCAGCTCCATCGACCGGCTGGGACCGCAGCAGCAGCAGCAATAGCGAGGCCGAGAGCGACGCGCGGGCCATGGCGACCGCCATTGTCATTGGCACAGTCGGATCTTGAGCCGGCGTCGTTTCGGGTCCCGAGAGATGGGTACAGTCGAGACCCTTTGCAAACCGATCGAACCGGTCGTTGATCGACTTGTACGGGTTCTCACCGCAATGTCACTGGACCTCTCCTGCCCTAAATAGCCATGCTCCATCTCCTTTTTAAGCTATTTACAGCTACATTTTATGAATAGGAATCACACTCTCTATCTATTGAGTCCAAATCTTTTAGAGTCATAGTAGTGACGATTTATCTCAATTTACCTTTGTGATACGCAATTCGAGTCTTCCCCTCAAAGGCGGGAAAAAAGCCCCGCCAAAAACAGGAAGTTCGCACCTTCGGCCTTGGAAATGGCGCGCGTCGGCGGCGGCGCCATGGACGTCGACATGGGCCGCAGCAACCCGCGCGAGCAGCCCGACGGCCTCGAGGACACCTTCGGGGACGATGTAGACGCCTTCGGGCCCTCTCCGGGCTTCTCGACGCCCACGAGCGCGCGTCGCGGCCGCCCCATGGTGCGCTTTTACTCCCTCCCCTCCCAACACGGTTGACGGTGCGAAAGGACTCACCTTCCGCGCGCGCGTGGCGTCTGCAGAGCGAGCTGTCGGCCCAGCGGAGGCGCAAGCACTCGGGCGACGGCTTCCGGTTCACGCTGCTGCCGGACGAGGCCATGTCGGCGTCCTCGGCGGGCCGGCGCACGCCTCTGCGCACGCCGCTGCGCACGTCGGCGGCGTCCTCGGCCTCGGCCTCGAGCATGAGCACGCCCAGCAAGCTGGCGTCGCCCGCGCGGTACTCGCCGGGCAAGGTCAAGGAGGCCGTGCGCTCCTTCGCCGACTTCCTGCACTTCCTCGAGGAGAACAAGAGCGAGTCGCCGCTCATGCCCATGATCATCCAGCGCTTCGCCGAGCTCGGGTCCGTCATCGAGTCCCAGAAGCGGCACATCGACCACTGGAAGGTGCGTCAATGGCTCCGTCAAGCCGCTGGTGAGCCTGGACTAATGTAGGACTCGTGGTTCGCAGCAAAAAGAGCTCGACCTGGCCATCTCGGAGGCCCATCAGAACCTGGGCTTGATCCAAGAACTCGGCGAGGTACGCCCCCTGCATGCTACAAGCGGTCGTGACGCTCAATTGCGTGCTAACACTCGACGCTCCGCCCGTGCAGACCATCCAGAAGCAGGAGGTCGAGATCTCCGAGTGGCAGGTGCAGAAGCATAGCTGGGAGGAAAAGTTCCAGCTCGCGGCGCAGGAGATCGAGGCGCTCAAACACACTGGCGGCATGCAGATCCAGCAGATCCGCGCCGAGAATGTGGAGCTCAAGCGCCGAGGAGCAGATCTGGAAGCCGCGCTCCGAGAGCGCGAGGCCGTCATCACGTCCATGCAGACGGAGCACGCCAAGTTCACGGAGCACCTGGGCCACTTGGAGCACGAGTACACGCGCCTGGAGGAGGAGAACCAGGGGCTGCGGCGGCAGAGCAGCGAGCAGTCCGAGGCGCTCAAGGCGCTCGAGAGCCAGGCAGCGGAGCTTCAGCGCGTGTGTGAAGCGGAGAGGAACCGCGCGGTAGAGCTGGAGCAGGCCGTCGAGACGTGGAAGCAGCGGGTTGAAGAGAAGGAGTCGCACAGGCAGCACCTGGAGCAAGCGCTGGATGAGGGGCGGCGAGAAATGGGCGAGCGCGAAGGGAGCCTCACCCAGCTCATGGGCGAGACCAAGAAGTACCAGGAGAACCTCGACGAGTACGAGCAGGAGCTGACCCAGATGCAGGAGTACATGCAGGCGGTCGAGTCGGAGAACCAAGCGCTTCGCGACAAGCTCGCGCAGGAGAGCGACAAGTACGAGGCACTGCTGCGTGAGGCCACGGAGGCGTCGTCGAAGCAGACGGAGATCGAGTCGGGGGCGACGTCGACGATCAAGCAGATGGAAGAGCAGTTCATGCAGCAAAAGACGCAGTTTGAAGCGGTCGTCCAGCAAGAGATGGACCAGATGAAACTGGAAAACCGCGAGCTGGTGGCCAAGCTCCAAGGACTTGAAGGCATCAACAAGAGTCAAGCGGCTGAGATCAACCGGTTGGCTGAGAATCTTCGTGAGGCAGAGAAGCAATTTGGGAAGCAAGGGCATGACGCGGAGCTGATGAAGCGCCAGAACCACGAGCTGTCGATCAAGCTTCAGAGCTTGGAGGATGTCAACAAGGGCCAGAGCGCTGAGATCAATCGCTTGATGGCGAACCTCCGGGAAGCGGAAACCCAATTCCATCAGCAGAAGACGCAGGTCGAGAGCGAGAGGGTGCAGCAGCTTTCGAAGGAGCTGGAGGCAGTGCACACGGAGTGCTCGCGACTGCAACAGGTAATCACACAGAAGGACGCCCTCCACGCGGAGAGTCTTGAGAAGCAGAAGAGCGAGTACGAGAGCAAGCACAACAACTTCGTCGCCCGCGTCGAAAGCCAATTCCAGCAGTTCTCGCAGGAGAACGACCAGCTGCGTGCGACTCTGGAGGAGAAGGAGAAGAAGTTCCAGCTCGACGCGAACCAGCTCGTCTCGGAGAAAGAGGAGGAGATCAGCAAGTGGATCGCCGAGTACGACAAGGTGGAGAACAAGCTCCACGAGTTCGACCGCGCGAACGAAAGCCTGAACCACGAGCTGGACAAGCGTCTGCAGGAGCTGGAGCTCAAGACGAAGGAGAATGCTGAGATGAGCGACCAGATCGAGCAGTACTTGGCACCCAACAACGAACGGAACAAGGAGATGGAGCTGCTTCACAGCGAGCGCCTTCGCCTGGAAGAACAGAACCACGAGCTGCAGCAACAGATCCAGGCGACGCGCCAGGAAGCCGATGCGAAGCTCGAGGAAGCACATCAGATCCAGCTCCGCGCCTCCGAGCAAGAGGGTGCGCATCGCAACGAAGTGCGCGGGTTGTACCTCGAGAAGGAGGAAATGAGCCGCAAGCTGCTTGCCCTCGGGTCGGAGCGATCGGCGATTGACTACCAACTCAAGTCGATGGTATCAGAGAAGAGCATGCTGATGGAGAGGGTGAATCATCTGGAGCAAGAGAAGCGCGGGCTCGAAGCGCGGCTGGAAGACTTAATGCGCCAGGCGACAAGGGAGATGGAGGCGCAGCAGCAGAATGCCGTGTTTGCGAGCGAGGATATCCGCTCGCAGCTCCAGAATGCCACGAGTCAGCTCACTCAGCGTGAGGAGCAGCTTCGGCAGGGTCACCAGCAGCTGCAGAGCTTGGAGCGCGAGATCAGTGCTTTGCGTGAAAAGAACCAGCAGCTGGAGGAGGACGCGCGCTCGATGCGGAGCCAGGGAATGCAGCTCAACGCGCAACTCGATGCTGCTATCAAGGAGAAGGCAGAGCTCGAGTCTACTCTGCGGCTTCAGGGCACAGCGACTTCGCTCGCGAGCCAACGTGCGACCCAGCGTGCGATCGAAGCCGAGTTCTCGCGCAAGCTGGACAACTTGAAGGCGGAGGCGGGCCAGCGAGTGAACGACGAGGCGGCGAATGCGAAGCGCGTGCAGGCGTCGTTGGAGTCGCGCCTTAGCGCGCAGGAGCGGCAGTTCCGCGAGGACACGGAGGGCCTCGAGCAGGCCCGCGCCGACTTGGCGCAGCAGGTGGAGTTGCTGACGCATACCTGCGAGCGGCTTGAGGCAGAGCTCGAAGCGCTCAAGATCGATCGCGAGAACCAAGAGAAGGTGATCCAGGATCTGGACCAGACGATCGACATGCTCGAGCGCGAGAAGAACGCGCCGCATGGCTTGTCGACTGGCAGTCCGCACGTCGAGCGCGCGCATCGGGAGCTCCAGCAAATGCACGAGCAGTTCAAGAAGGATGTGATGGCGCAGCTGAAGGACAAGGCCGACTTGGTCGCCGAGCTCGAAGACGACAACGCGGAGCTGCAGGCGAAGCTCGACCGGCAGAAGGAGATGACGCGCCACCTCATGGACCGCGCGAGCGCCGAGAAGCAGGAGCACTCGGCCGACGCCGGGGGCAATCTGCGCACTCATCAGGACAACACGGCAGTCCTCGAGAAGCGAGTGCAGGAGCTGGAGCGGGAGATGCAGGTGAAGGACGAGTCGCGCGCAGCCAAAGACCAGAGCGTCATGCATGAGAAGCTGCAGCTCGAGCGCGAGCTTCGTTCCCTCCAGAGGCAGTGCGACGGAGCCGCGAAGGAGAACAGTGGCATCCGCGCGGAGCTCGGCCGCAAGACCGCCGAGATCGAGGAGATGCAGCGCGAGATCCAGCAGAACACGGCGGAGATGGAGATCGCGCGCAACGCGCTGGAAGCCGCCGAGCAGCAGCTGAACCGCAAGCTCGAGGAGTTCGGCGAGGACCTCGAAGACCGCGAGCACGAACTGTACAACAAGGAGACGGAGTTGCAGCAGGTGCGCGACGCGGCGAGGCAGACACAAGCAGAGATGAGCCGGACGATCGACGAGCTCAAGCTCAAGGTGTCGGACCTGCAGGCAGAACTTGAGCACGCCCAGCGGCCTCGAAGCGCCGACAAGGCGGGCTCAGCAAACCAGCAGGACACAGCGGTGCATGCGCGCGTACGGGCGCTGCAAAAGCGGTGCGACGAGCTGCAGGCACGCGAGCAATCGCTGTCCGGGCAGGTCGCACAGCTGGAGGACGAGAAGGCGGGGGCGGTCGACCGGTTCACGCGCGAGCTGCGTCGGCTGAACGTCGACCTAGGTAGGAGCCAGAGCGACCAAAGCCATGTCCACCTTGACGACGCGCTTCATGAGTACCTGGCGGAGGTGACGGAGCTGATCCGCAGCTTCCAGGACCGCGAAGGGCGGCAGGACTCGCTGATCCATCGCAAGGAGCAGCAGATCAGTGAGCTGAAGGAGCGCCTGGCGCAAGCGGAGCGCGGCTCAAGCTCGGCGCCGCGAGGACGGAGCACGACGCTTCGGAAGAGCGCGAGTACCCCGCACTCGGTGCGCAGCGTGTCGGAGGACGAGGTGCAGCGCCAGATTGACGATATGAACGACAAGGTGGCGGCGCTGGCGATCGAGAACCGGCAGCTGCGCGACCTGAACGCGCGCAAGCGACTGGATGGACGCGAGCCGAGCGACCAGGCCACCGCGCTGCGCGAGCTTGAGGCCAAGTACAGCCAGCTCAAGACGCGCGTGCAGGACCTCAAGAGCGAGAACGCGAAGCTCAAGCAGAACCGGCTGACCAAGGCGGACGCCAAGACGTTCGTGTCGGAGATCGAGAAGCTGACAGCCGAAGTCACGGAGAAGGACGTCGAGCTGCAGGCGCTGCGCCGGCGGGAAGTCAAGCTCCGCGCCAGCAGCAGGACCGGCACTGGCAGCGGCGCAGCCGCCGGGCCGGCCGAGTCGCTGCCTGAGCGTTCGCGCGACCTGCGCGCGCTCCTGCAGCAGAAGGAGGAGAAGATCATGGTGCTGAACGACCACCTGACCGAGCTGATGAAGCAATCGGTGCGGCTACAGCACGAGAACGAGCGGTACGTCGTGCGCTACGGCGCGCTGGCCGACCGCCAGCACTCACCGACGACGGCCTCGTCCAACACGACGGCGTCCGAGTCGAGTCGTCGAGGCGCGAGCGGGCCGAGACGCAGCGTCCGACCTCCGCGTGCGCCGTCCGCGCCGATCGTGAGCACGTGAGGCGAGAGCCGGCGCTCCGAGCTCGCCGCCTAGCTGTGCTCACGTGTCCGACGCTGGCCTCCCTCTCCTGTTGTCGTCGCGAGCGGCAGAGACCCGAAGCGAAGCGAGCCGAGTCAAAGCGAAGCGGATGCTGCATGTTGATTGACGATAACCCTATTCTAATCCCACGTGCCGCCCGGCGCTCAGACCAACTGGCGCTGCTTGGTCTCGGGCAGGAAGGCCCAGAAGTAGCCGAGACAGAGCACGTACGAGACGCCGTAGCCCGTGAAGGTGGCGGCGGTACCCGCGGCCTGGAAGAGCGATAGCAGCGAGCCGTTGACGAGCAGCGAGATGAGCGACATGGCGAACGTGCAGTAGCTCATATAGCGCGCGCGGTAGCTGTTGTCGTGGAAGAGCTCGCTCAGGATGACGACGAACAGCACGCTGGGCCCGACGGCCGCGGCCACGTTGAGCACCGCGAAGACGAGCATGACGGCGGCCGACGCGCGCGGGTCGCGCGCGAAGTCCTCGGCCGAGTAGCGCGCGAACAGCGCGCCGCTGAGCAGGAAGCAGACGCAGACGACGGCCAGGCTGAGCAGGTAGAGCGCGCGCCGCGAGAAGCGGTCGATGAGGCAGCGCGCGGCCACGAGCACGGCGGCCACGGCCACGAGCGCGCAGAGCAACCCGAAGACGTTGGCGTCGCGCCGCGAGAAGCCCGCGCGCGTCGAGGCGATGATCTCGGGCCCGTAGAACAGCGACGCGTCCACACAGTTGTTGACGTACGCGAGCAGCACGCCCGTCACGAGCTCTACGTGCGGCCGGCGGCTGGCCGCCACTGGCGCCGACAGCAGCGCCGTCGGGTCCGTCGGGTCCGTCGGGTTGGGCTCGGCCGCCGCCACCCTGTCGTACTTGGCGCTCCACTGGGACGACGCCTTGGTGGTGCCGGTGCCGTCGCTCTCGTCCATCTCGTCGTCGTCCAGCGGCGCGGCGTCCGGGTCGCCGACCTCGAGGTCGAGCGCGCCGTCCGGGCCGGCCTTCCAGCGCAGCCAGCGGATGCTCTCGGGGAAGTAGAAGTGGAAGTTGTAGAGCACGTAGAGCGCCGGCAGGCTGCCGAAGGCGAGGCAGGCGCGCCAGCTCTCGGCCACGGCGATCATGAAGAGGTAGGGCAGCGCGCAGCCGGCGTTGACGCCGAGCTGGAAGACGGCCAGGTAGCTGCCGCGGCTGCGCGCGTCCACGCACTCGCTGATGTACATGGGCAGCAGCAGGATGGAGAGCCCGTTGCCAACGCCCGAGCAGAGCCGCCAGAGCACGAGCCAGGCAAAGCTGCTGCTGGCCGCGCCCGCCAGCAGCGCGCCCGTGATGGAGCACGCGCAGGCGAACATGGCCGTGGCCTTGCGTCCGAAGCGGTCGGCCAGCCAGCCGCCGGCGAGCATGGACGCCGCGTCGCTCAGCGTCGCCGTGGCGCTCACGGCCTCCTCCTCGCCCGCCGACAGCGCCAGGTCGTCGCGGATGTACTGCAGCGACGCCGCCAGACTCACGTTGTAGCCGTAGATGAGCCCGCCCATGAGGCTGAAGAGCAGCCAGGAGCGCCGCGTGAAGCCCGCCAGGCGCGCGCCCGCCGCGTCCAGGCCCACGCCGCTCGGCTCCCCCTCTCGTGTCGGCCGACACGACTCGGCGCAGGCGCCGTGCCCGGGCCGCTGCTGCGGCTCGCGCAGCCGCAGCAGCTCGCTCGCCTCGGCCGGGGGCATGTCGGCGGTCTCGGCGCGCTCCTGGGCGTCCTCCGCCTCTGCGGGCGCGTCGGTGGGCGATGCGGCGGGCGCCAGCTTGGGGACTGGCCGCACGAGGTTGAAGCCTCGGCGTGTGGCGGCGGCGACCGAGAGGAAATGTATGGGCGATTGTATGCGAGAAGGCGCCGAGTGTTGCGTCAAACGGCGCGGCCGAACCCCGGAATCGTATGGGCTTCAGTATGCCGCGCTTGCGTTTCGCCAGTGGCCCGACCCGACGGACGCAAAGTGCGCGGGTGACGAGCGTGACGTATTCAGGTGCGTACGATTGGTGGAAATGCGTATATAAACATTAGGTTTTTGACCAATGCCGTCTGGACAACGCGGTCGTCTTCATGATTGGCTGAAAATACGTCTGCATGTTATCTACCAATCAGCGCGCGACCGACGCGTATCTCCCCCTTTTTCCCCTGTGGAGGCAGCAGGAGCCGGCCCTCCGATTTTTTAGGATGTCACAATTGTAGTAGTTGGAAACAAATATCATATAATGAAGGTGATTTGGTGATAGTGAACATATAAATGAACGTTTCAACAGATATCAGTTTAACGATACAAAAAATGCGCGCGCACCAAACCGCCCGCGATTTTCAGCGCGGCGACAACACGCGAC
>JAADYF010000264.1:0-27894 GCA_023338175.1 Phytopythium delawarense
CCATCGACCAGTCTGCACGCGAGAACCAAGCGTGCATCCTCAACCTGGCCACTAACGGGAGGAGTGCGCGAGAACCAAGTGCGACTTCTACGCCTCCGACGCGGAGAAGAGGCTCGCCAGCGCGCTGCATGCCGCCACGTGAAGAAGAGCTCCGGACAACCGTCTTCACTTCGCCACCCCGTGTCTCGGGCTTCAGCGGGCGCACCGACACAAGTTGTCGGCCGACAAGCACCTACGAGCAGGACGGCGCCGAGCGCATCGCGGAGACTCATGGTATACCTCATTGTGATCCAATGACGTCTTGGTATGACTGTGAGCCGACGCAAGAGCGCTTCGAAGACATGTTGGTGCTGCTTCCCGACTGCGAGCGCCGCGGCCGGCCGTGACAACGTGCGCTTTCCAGAGCTGGAGTCTGCATCGACAAGTGTTCCCAGGTGCCTTTCGAGGTGGCCAGTGGACAGCCCGTACACTCGGGCATTGAGGTTGTCGCTTTCCAACGTAATAGCGGTAATCTTAAATTAGGCGCGCCTTAAATGACCAATCGCGGCGCGCACGCGACGGCGGGGCGTGCCAGCAGCGCGTCGTTCATCTCATCGGCCCAGTCCGCCTCGAAGGCGAGGCTCGCCAGCGAGGCATAATCGTCCATGTCTCCGTCTTCTGCGTCGCCCTTGGAACGGGCGGTCCTTGACGTGTTCTGGAGCTCGAGCGGCACGATGGCGACGCCCTCGCTCATGGACAGGCACATCTCGGCCTCGTCCAGCATCGCCAGCATCTCGCAGTCGCCTGCCAGCTCCAGCGCCGTCGGCGGCGTGTTGTGGAACAGCGCCGAGAGCTCGTCCTCCGTCAGCTCGAAGCTCGACGAGTCTGCGAACGAGTGCCGCGGGTTGAGGCAGCGTAGCGCGTCGATGCAGCGCAGCAGGCGCAGCGTCAGCGGGATGGTCACCAAGTGGGTCCAGACCGTCTTGGGCCGCGCAGGCGACCCGGCGACGCGCAGCATCACGCGCAAGTCGCTCGACCCGTCGCACAGGAACGCGCCGTTCTTGTAGTGCGCGCGCGTGTAGTCCTGCAGCCGCTCGGCGTCCGCGAGCGCCAGGAACTCGTACACGTTCGCGCCGTACAGCTCGGCGGCCGACTCGGCGTCAAAGGCGGCCGCGCAGGCCGCCGACGCGAAGATGAACTCGCCCGATGGCAGGCAGTACGCGACACGTCTGCCGTCGGGCACCTGGTTGATCTCGAGCAGCGTCACTGAGCCGAGGTCCATGCCGGCGCCGTGCTTTTCTCCGTCGACGAGTCGCGCGTGTCGGGCAGTCACCAGCGGCCACGTCGGCCGTCGTCAGCGTCGATGGTGTCCGCGTCGCTCGCTCGCGTCTTTCGGAGCGAGTTCGACAATGAAGGCACGCGACCGCGGCCGGAGGGAGGAGGGGCAACTGAATGCTCGGCGTCGTCACACACACCTCGCCCCGTATTATACTGGTTTCGGTATCGGGTTCCATGGTTTCTGCCTTTTCATCGTGTTTCTATCGTGGCGCCATCACTCTCTCTCTCTTCGGGTCAGAACGCGTCTCCGGTCTAATCTTAGCGACCAGCCCCAAACAGCCGCGCGGACAGGTTGGTCGTAGGATCCGCATGGCGCCCGCGAGTGGCGGGGCGTGGTCGGTATGCGGGGCGGAGGAAGGTGGCGGACCAGTCGGGCAGGTGCTCTCATCAGTCACGGAGGGAAAGCAGCAGCGACGGCCTGGACGCCATGAGTGGGAAGCGATTTCCAGGCAAGTTGTTGAAGAATGTGTTTGGAAGGCAACAGCACTGACGGTCGGAGACCTTTCGAGATCCAAAGTCGCGGTCTCCGCTGATCAGAGTCTGTGTCAAACGTTGATCACTGTCATAGTGAAACGAAGAAGAAAACCAAACCAGTCATTTTGCACAATTCGGAAAAATGTCTCGCTTCCGCGTTTTTTGTCTGGCGTACCATTTCAGCTGGGACGGTGCATCAATCGGTACCTCATACCATAATGAACAAAATCCAACGTGCTGATTGGTCGAAACGCGTTCCCATACCTAACGCCAACAAACAGGACTTGTGACCAGCCGAAATGGAGAGCGATAGCGCTGACGATGGCGGTGGCGGCGCGGCGGGCGGCGCGCGCGCGCCACAGGACGGGGTCGAGTACTCCGTGGTGCTGGGTCCCTCGCTGCTCCAGGACGGGGAGTCGTCGCCCAGTGAGGTGTACTCGACGTTCCGCTACGACTTCCAGCCGGCGTCGATCGACAAGAGCTCTCCGGGCCTGGTCGGCATGGACGAGTCCAAGGGCGTGCAGGTGCTCCTGGCGTCGTCCACGGGTGCGGCGGGCGGCGTGCTGTTCAAGGGCAAGGTGGCGGAGAACAAGGACACGGACTGCCTGCTGCTCTTCGACGGCTCGGGCTTCCGCCTCGAGCGCTGCCCGTTCTCCTGTACTCAGCTGCGCCACGTGCGCGCAGCCACGACGGCCAAGCGCAAGATGGACAGCGCCGCTATCGATCGAGAAGCCGGGGCCGCGGCCGGAGCGAGTCTCAAGCCTGGCGGCAGCAAGAAGGCCAAGGCGACTGGAAGGCCGCGTGGTCGCCCGCCCAAGGCAAAGCCCGCGCCAAAGAAGCCGCGCACAGCTACGACCAAGGCCACCGTAGCTTCACCAGCGACTGCAGAGGCGTCCGCATCACAGACGGCGGCTGTCGAGCCCGCGCCTCCGCCGAACTGAGCCGTTGGACGTTCAAACACCGGCATCATTAGACCACTTGCTTCTCTTGCTTCAGTCGCCATCGCCATCGCCATCGCCATCGTCATGCGTGGCGTGTTCCATGCCTCCGAGCCGCAGGTTCAATGTGGTGTGCACCACATCAATCGCGGATCCGCGAAACGACACTTTTTGTGGTTCTTCTTCTTCTTCCTGAACTCAGATTGCGACTCAATGACGGGTGGGGGTCATACAAACATCAAGTGTAAAGTGGAGGTGGACCCCGAACCGTGGGGTCGAAATACCGGTTTCTTCTCCGGGTATTTGAAGAAAACGAGCCCGAGGGAACAAGCG
Source organism: Phytopythium delawarense (assembly GCA_023338175.1). Taxonomy (NCBI): domain Eukaryota; phylum Oomycota; class Peronosporomycetes; order Pythiales; family Pythiaceae; genus Phytopythium; species Phytopythium delawarense. Next base: position 3,063 of record JAADYF010000264.1, read on the forward strand.
CCGCCACTCGCGCCTCGCGACAACAGAAGCCACCGACCGACCGACCGGACGAGCCATGAGCAAGATCAACAAGCGCCGCGAGATGGACGTCATGAAGCTGTGCGTGCCGCTCTGGGCCTTGCCGGCCTCTATACGCGATCTGTGCCTGTGTGCAGCGAGACCAATGGACGGACCGCGTGCCGCAGCATGATGAGCGACTTCGAGGTGCACTTGCCAGACGAGAGCTCGACGAGCGACCTGAACGTCAAGTTCCTCGGCCCCGCGGACAGTACGTGGGCTGCAGCCGTGCTCGTTGATGGAGGAGGTTGGCTGATGCATTCGCGGCAATTGCAGCGCCGTACGAGGGCGGCGCGTGGAAGATCCACGTGACGCTGCCCAAGGAGTACCCGTTCAAGTCGCCGTCCATCGGCTTCGTGAACCGCATCTACCACCCGAACGTGGACGAAACGTGCGTGCATTGTCCCCTTTGGCATTGCGGGAGGTGCTGACGGAGACTGACGCGGTCGGACAACCTGCCAGCTCGGGCTCTGTGTGCCTCGACGTCATCAACCAGACGTGGAGCCCCATGTTCGGTGCGTCGCTGCTACTCATCGCTCGTCTACTGGGATCACTGACACCCACGCGGGGCCTTGCAGACCTCGTCAACATCTTCGACCTGTTCATCCCGCAGCTCCTGCGCTACCCGAACCCGAGCGACCCGCTCAACGGCGAGGCCGCGTCGATGCTCATGAAGGACGCCGAGGCGTACAACAACAAGGTCAAAGGTACGGGACCCGACGTCGTATGGGCGTCTGCTGCTGGCTGAAGTGACCTCGGGGTTTCCCCATGCCGTGGCACCGCAGAGTACGTGCGCAACTACGCGTCGGAGCCGATCCAGATGGGCGACGGCGACGACGACAGCGACGTGAGCGACATGAGCGACATCGAGTGAAGCCCAACCCGCGCGGCCTGCCTGCGCTAGAGCCCCTGCGTCCCTGCTCTTCCTGCCTGTTGAGTTCGTCCTTGGCGCGTCGGTGTGGTAGCGGAGCAGACTCGATAGCATGAGCACTCGCTCGCACGCGCGCATCCACCGAAGTCCAGCAAGCTGATTGATCGCCTTCGCGTCAGCCCATGTACATGCTAAACACCATCAGGTTTACCAAGTAAACCAGTCCAATACACGAGTGTTCCTTGTTTGTCGCCCGCTTGCTGCTACCTCGACGTCTACTTGGAGAGAAAGTTGGACGAGTCGGCGTTGCGCTGGATGTAGTGCGCGTTTCTCCGGAGACGGTCGCCCATCGTGTTATCGCTGCCAAGATACGCCTTCTCCTGCAGTTCCCTGTGATCAATCGAGTTGCAGAAGCGTTAGCTTGGTCATCACGCATGTCCGCCCAGCACGGGACGTACTTAAGGAACTGCGGGTTCTGGGTCGCAATCTCCTTCTCCTTCTCGTCCAGCGCCTCCTTCTTCTGGGTGGCACGCTTGGTGATGTACTCTTCGCGCTGCTTGGCATCCTCAACCATCTGCGCGGCGAGCCGTTGCTTTTCCTCGTGGCTCAGCTCTTCGTGCGGACGGGAAGACGACTTGCCCAGCTTGCGCAGGCGCTCTTCCTCTTCCTTACGCCGCGCCTCACGGGCGTTCGCGACGTACTTGGCGTTCGGTCCCAGTGACGTCCGGTCAATGTCCTTCGACTCCATCTGATACACCGAGCACCAAAGCCATCCAGCCACAATCGTTAGCTTCCGCGCACAAACTACCGAGCCACCATAACCGCAAGCGACTCACCGCTCCATCCGTGTGGATCAAGCCATACTGGCCGCTGTTGTCAACGCGGCGCCGCTTGGCGCGATCCGTTGAGTGACGATCAGAGCCGCGGTGGCTGGCTTGATGTTCATCATCGCGTTTTCGGGAGTTCAAGTCACGCGAGCCACGGTCGCGACGTGAGCTGCTGGGGCTGTGGTTGTGCGACTTCGCCCGGCGACCATGCGATCTCTCCCGGTCGTGCCGATCCTCGTAACGACCACGCACTCGATCTCTGTCGTCGCGGCGGCTAGATCGATCAGGGCTTCGGCTGCGACCTCGGGGGCGGCGTGAAGAGGTCTTCACACCGGCTTCAGAGTGATGAGACGCATCCAAGTCTCGGCCAAAAGAGTCGCGCTGTTTCCGCTCCTGTCTGGTGGATTGCCCAGCCTCGACATCGCGGCTGTCCTCTCGCTCGCTGGCGCGCATTCGGTCTCGATCGTCGTCACGCTGCTGGTCCCGTGTGAAGTGGCCTCGGCTCCTGCTGCGGCTGCGATGCGAGCGAATTCGTTGGATTGATGCACTGAGGCGGTGGCGCGACCCTCGGTCTCTGCTGCCGCCACGCGAGTCACGTCGTCCCCGCAGTTCATCCTCATCGCGCGAGTCCTTGCGGCGTTCGTATCGCTCGCTACTTTCACCCCGACGATGCACATGGCGTGCATCACCACGAGGGGCACGATCGCGAGAGCGTGATCGACGTGGCGATGGCGACCGAGTGGCTCGATGATTGGGGCGGTGGCGCTCCTTCTCCTCCTCCTCCGACTCGTCACTGATGTCGCTCGAGCCGCTCCGGTCGCGCGCGTGCTTCCTCTTCTTCTTCTCCTCTCGCTTGGACCGCTTCCGCTCCCTCTTGGCCTCCTTCTTGGCCTTCTTCCTCGCCTTCTTGTCCCCGAGGATCTTCTCCACCTTGGCCTTGATCTTGCCCATCTTGACCGGGTTCTTCATGATGCTCTCCTGCGCGGTCTTCTGCCGCATGCTGCTCTCGGCATCACACACGGTGTCAGCATCCAGACCACAACACCATCCACGTCATGAGAACATCAGTCAGACGTACCGGATGACCATCATGGGATCCTCGTGCAGGCGCGAGAAGGCGTCATTGGCGGGCAGCGCGGCCTGGTTGAGCGCCAGCGCGCCATACTTGCTGTCTCCGAGCTTGCCGAGGTCCGCCTTGGCCTCCTCCGGCTTGTACTCCTTGCCGAGCAAGTACTCCTCCGCCGTCTTGTCCCGGTCGGCGGCCATCGGCCCCTGGTACATCCAGTCGAGGCGCTCGACGGCCGCCGCCTTGTTGCCGCCGGCGGCCTGCAGCTGGCGCAGCTCCTGCAGCTGCCGCTCCTCCTCGATGTTCTTGCGCAGCTCCTCCACTTTCTTCTGCTCGGCCGCATGCTTCTGCTCGGCGATCCACACCTTCTCGACATTCTGAGGAAGGGGAAACCGGCGACGTAGGGCGAGTTAGAGAGCCGCGAACACACCAATCGACAGCGCAGACGACGGGAGATCGCATGCGGCTCAAGACGCACCTTCAGGTTGGCCGTGTGCCAGCTCTTCTTGGCCAGGAACGCGAGCGACATGGCGTCTCCTTCTCTTCCCCCGGCGCGGGATGAACGCCAATGTCCGTTGGCCTCGCTCCATATCGTACCTACGCGGGTTGTTGTGGTGCGCGTAAACAGCTGTGACCGAGTCAATATGTCGGATTACTTTCAGTATTCGAGTATAGAAGAATTTTATGTGCCGCTCTCATCAGGACACAAACTCCTTGCGAGCTTGAAGGGACGCCGAGATGGAGCATTGCGCTCCAGGACGCCGAGATGGAGGATGGCGACGACTATGTGGAGCCCGCGGCGGTCGTGGGGCGACGAGTGGACGTCACAATGGGCTCTGTGCGCTTCGGCGGCTCCGGTCGCCCCGTCCCGAGTGTGCTGGCCGCGACTAGAGGCGCAGGTTCGCTCGCTCAAGGCGGTCGTGCCTTGCTTGGAGACGCTGACGTTGCGGTTGCTTGCCCGCTCTCCTCGTCTCGACTGACCAGCGCAAGCCCCACGAGTTGCTCTTGAGGTGTGCTGCGTGTGCTGGACTTGCGTGCACGGCATGGACTGACCGTGTGTTTGCTTGGGGGCGAGCAAAGGCCGACCCGTCCAGCCCGTTCGCGAGGAGACTCGAGCCCGGAAAGGTGGAGCGCGCACGATGAATGCGCCAATGGTACAGCGCAGTGTGATGGCTAACTAGTGGTGCTGCTGCTGTAATTGTGCGGCGTCTCGACCGTGCTTTCCAGGCGATTTCCCTCTCTCCACGCAACTTGGTGGCCGCTCGGCCTCGACCTCGACAAGTCATCAGAACTGCCGACTCCAGCGCGGTTACAGTGTCGGAAATGGAGACTAGACGCTCGGCGGCATCATTCGCTTCGCGCGGTCAAAACCGTCTGAAAAAGAACTCGCCTCCCACGCGGATTGAGAATTTGCGGACGCGTGGGTCCGAGCAGAGCCGCCGCCGCGACCAGCAAGAGGTGATCTCTGAAGAGGACGACAACCGACCGACCCACGTTGCCCAGCACGATTTGGAAGCGCGAGCGGCCGACTTCAAGCCCCACAGTCCAGTTGGCGCCTTCCTTGATTCGGGAGCTGTCGAATCGCACACCGACAGCCTAGAGCGTCTCCAAGATAGTACGCATGCGGTCGGTTTGCTCCACGATTCATCGGCGAAGGCAGATATCGATGATGACCACTCGTACCGACTCATGGAAGGCGTTCATCGGCGGCCCGAGACGACCCAGAAGCGGTACCACGTGGCGTTTCATCCTCCAGTATCTTCCTCGTTGGCATCCCAGGCTGTCGAGGTCGCTACAAGAGCGCCAACGCTGGTTTCCCAGCGCTATCAGGACGATGCCCAACCGCTTACAGTGCTGTCGTCACCTTTGGTCGGGAACTTCAATGCTGAAGCTCGAGGACACGACATCTGGAAAAGCGTCGACGACTCGATCAACCAACTGTACGAAGACCCGCCCATTGATCTCGTCAAGAACACGCTCTTCCACGCCAACCTGAGCGCGGACGGTTTGTCCAGGACTCGACGCAAGCAGAAGCAACGAGAGCGCATCTTAGCAGCGGCTGAAGAGCTTCGGGAAGTGAAGACGCAGCAACAAGTCGAGCGAGACCAGGCTCGGCGGCGCAAGAAACAGATTCAGGCCATGTCCGAGACCATTCGACGTCACAACAAGAAGTTCGCGCGGTCGATTGACGACACTGGGGCAATCGATGATGCCAAAAGCCATCCAAACGGCGAATCCCACCACAACCACTCCGCAGTTAGCATCACGGAGCGAAAGCCTCCGGTGCCTCGACTGAGTGGGTCGCGCGTCAAACCCTCAAAGCGGAAGCGTTCGAAACGCCGGGAAGGCTCTGACCGCTCGGAAACAGAAACCACAAGGGTGGAATCGACCGCTTATGCATCTGCTGCGACCGGGACTCGTGGGAACGGAGCGGCTGCGTCGATCCTGCTTGGCGATCTCAGTACCTCCGGCACCCACGAACAGCAAGACGCTGAAGATCAAGAAAATACTCCAGACATGGCTGCTGTTCCCCTCACAAGAGATGACAATACCGGAGACCAATCGTTGATCCGTAGATCAAACAAACACCGCGCCGCTCCCAGACGATCTGCCACATTGGCGAGAAAGGCACACAAATCGGATGAAAGCCAGGACGATGGTCGAAAACCGCGTCCCTCGGAGGCTCTTGACCATCGTCGGGCTATTGCACGAGAGTACATGCTACTGCAGCAACAGCAACGAATGATCCGGAAGTCAGAGGCACAACAGCGAGAGGCAATGGAGCGGGAAAAACGGCGACAGCAGCTAGAGGTAAGCGTGTCAACCTGGGGTTCGATTGTCGCCTGCACTAACGGATTTCTTGGTGATGTACATTGCGGTTCTAGCTTCTGGAAAAGCGGCGCCTAGAGAACTTGAAGCACTCACGGAAGTGCCGGTCGCCACGAAAGCAAGTTCCAGCACGGCGCCGCGGCAAAGCGCGGGCGAAGGCACCCGAGGCGTCACAAAACTCGCTGGTATTTGCAGGAAGTGATCAGGACAGTGGCGAAGAAATGAAACGGGTGAGCCGCAGCATGACCAACGGCGAACAGCATCAACTCTCTGATGCTGAGAACGACGGCACACAAGGAAACATTGTGGTGGGACATCAGCGGCAGGAGGCGTTCGGCTCGCCGAAGTCACCAAGTTCCGTCGCCCCCGCGTCTCGAAACCTGCTATTTGGTGGTGTAGAAGTCGTCCCAAGTCTCATTGTCTCGGAGAAGGAGCAGCCTGATGCAGCCAACCCTCACATTCAGAAGCTGCTCGACCTTCGGCGGAAGGCGCAAGAGCTGTCTCAACGACTCAGTGACATTCATAGTGCCCAGAAGATACCAGAGAAGCAACCAAGTGGGGCAAAAGTGCTCTCAATTGAGCCTGACAAGTCACGTGATCATGTTGTCGACTCGGGAAACCACGTTATCGATCAGTCGCTTCAAATCCCAGAGCGCGAGGAAGATGGTCGCAGTCAAGACAGCGACGCTCAAAGCCCGGCTGCCAAGCTCGATCTTCTTGGACACGACAGCGGAGTTGACGGGATGAATGATGAAGCTGAAGACAGTGAGGATGACGGCTCCGATGAAGAAGCGGTCAGCGACGGTGTTGAGCAAGATGACGATACTGTCGAAGATGCAAAGCAAGAAAGCGAAGAGGACGAGTTTGCGAACGACGAGAGTTCCGTGAATTCAGAAACACGGCTGCAGGACAGAGACACCGCAAGTGACGTGTCCAGATACGACATGTCATCAGCACTCGTGGACATGTCGGACGGGATTGACGTCGATGTAAGATCGATCGGCGTCTACAATATCGCAGTCGTCTGGCCGTTAGCCAACGATCATCCTACGACCGATGAATCAGGACAGCGCTTTACGGAGATTACATCGAGCAGCTCGTCAGCATCAAGCTCCCAGCCCGATGAGAGTGGAAGCGAATATGGCGGAGAGTTTGAGCAAATGCGTGGAGACGGAGTCGACGATAGTGCCAGCAACAGAGACAGTGACAGTGATAAGGAGATGGAGATGGCGGCCACATCACCCAAGAGAGACGAGCGCACAAGGCGCACCTCGGAAGAATGGTCTGCAGAGAAAATGGCGGAGCTCCTGTACTCAATTGACTCCATGTCCAAGTTCTCTACCAGTGAACAGCCACGCAATGACCGCGTTGGCTTCGCGATGGCTTCGTGGCGGCTGGGTATGGGTTCCGCGCCGAGCGACACCTTCAACCAGCTCGTGCGAGCAGAGGACGACTCGCTCAGCGTAATTCAGCGCACCGCACTCAAGCTGTACGAGCGTCAGGAGGAGCTTGAGCGGCTGCGGCGCGAGAATGAAAAACAGCATCAGCAAGAGCACGATACGCTCGACAGTCCGAGCGAGTCGTTCGAGCGTGACCACGAAGATGACTCACCTGCACGGCAGTTTGCTCGCCTTGACGAGATTATGCAAGAAGTTGACCGGGAGAGATCTCTGGCTAACGAGATGCGGGAGATCAGTGATGACGAGCTCAACGAAGGCGGAGATGTCGACAGCAATGAGGCATCGTCTGACCACGGCGAGAGAATTCCCCGCGCACGAGGTCACACCACTGCGTCTTCAGAGTTCTGGAACCAGTTGATCTCTCAGTCGGCGATCGAGAAAAGCCAATACGATGAGGTGGAGGAAGAAGCACAGCGATCACATGTGCTTTCAGCTCGGGCGACTCGTCATGTTGAGATAGATACGTCCGAGTTGGAGGCGCAGCGCATGAAGCAGCTACGACTAGCCGACTATGAACAAGAAGACGACGACGATGACGTTGATGCACTCGATGATCTCGATCAGAGAGCAAGAAGTGGCCGAAAGAGGGTTCACTCACCGCGTTCACTGGCGAAGCGACTGCTAGCGGAGGTGGAGTATCACGAGGCAATTAATGACGCGCATCTGAAGTTGACCGCGATGGAGCAAGCACAGCTGCTGGAGGAGGCCCAGGCGGAGACCATCAACATCGCGACTGCATTCAAGGAAGAGATGGAGCAGAATGCGGTGAATCACCAGCTCGCGCTTGACCACGTGACGCTGGCGAAGCGGTTCGACGACGATCTCCACGATGTCGCCCAGCAGCTGCATAGCATTGACGAGATTGAAGAGCAGAAGCACACTGCGCGGCAGATTGCCGCGGGGATGCAGCTGAAGCAGGCTCAGATGCGTGAATGCAGCGTGCAGACTGAGAACCCGCGGGTTGCCGACGTTGGGACAAGTGCGCCGCTGCACGTTGACGCTGGAACGTCGCCAATCGTACCGAGCGTTAGCACCGCCGTGCAGTATGAGTTCTCGGGTTCTCCTGCATCAGCAGGTTCGCCGTCTTCTAAGCTGCAGGTATCGATCGTGGAAGAAGAAGGTGATGTGTACGAAATCACCGTTGTCAAGCCACTGATAGCTGATGATAGCGAAGCCATAGACTATGGTGATGAAGGCTTCGAGCAGGAAAGTGGTCTTCACTCGCGTAGCTACGGAGTCCAAGGCGGAGTCGTTGTGGAAGAGGAAGAGATCCACAGCGAGGAGGAGTCTGCTACATCTGCTACATCTGCAGCAGTCCATGAGAGCAAAGCCGAGAGCGTGGTCAAAAGCGCCACATCTCTCACTGGAAGCAACATTGTGGCGAGCGGCAGCGGCAGCGGAGAGATCGAGGAAGTGAGCGATGATGACCGTGTTGTCGCTGATTCTATCACCCACAGCGAGGCTGATGGCCATGTTGAATCGGCCACGGTGAACTACGAGGACGATTTTAACGCTTCTTCTCCCACAGCAATGGCTCGCAGTGTTGCAAGCAACGAGGTCGACGATGATTTTGAGGCAGAAAGCGAGTATGGAGATGAAGCTGCTGGAGGTCGTGACGACCAATCTGTGGATGAGGTGGACGAAGAAGATGAAGGTGAAGACGAGGTTGAAGATGAACCGGCAGTGCGACGCAATGGCGTTGATGGCGTTGATAAGGATGCGAGCGTCGAGGATGACTTCGAGGACGAGTTTGCGCAAAGTGTCGACAATGAGGTGGATGGTGAAGAGAAGCTGCAGGAAGATGACGCAGTCGAGGACGATCAAATCATCGAAGATCGTTCTGCACAGGACACTCATGCAGTCACGAAGGAGGAGCTGGCTCATCAACTCCCCAATCCCCTCGGTAGAAGCGCGATGACTCCGCCACCAGCCTCGATAGAGGCGAATATGCAATTCTCTGGTTTCTATGCTGGGGGATTTGGCTACCCTCAGCAGTTTGCGACGCCACCACCCTCGCTATACAGCTTGCCGGTAGCTGATGCAGGACAGTCTGACGAAGTTATCCAAGCGTACATGGCGGAATTGGAGCGCCGGAAGCAGTCGGAGACGGTAATGCTTTGCATCCGGCTGCAAGCAGCTGAAGCCCACTTTTCCCACCAAGCAAAACGGATTGACTCTGCGCTTGCTGATACCAAGGCGGATGCTGCAGCAAAAGCGGAGCTGGCGGCACGAAAACAGCGACTCACGATCGCTTTTATGGGTGAGAAGGCGAACATTGAGAGCCTCAAGGCGGCAGCTACCGCGCGCTACTTCCAGGACATGCTTTCGTTTCAGTCGCTGTATGCGAACGACTTACCCAGCGTAGCTATCGCTGACGGCACAAGCCTCGGTTTGCGCGATTCCCCATACATCGCAGCCCCGACAGCGCAGATGTACGCACCAAATGTGGCTCCCCAGGCGAAATCCCTCGCGGCGAAGACCACCTCGGTTGGCGCAGAGAGCGAATGTTACGAGGATGAGTTCGCGTCGGTAACTCAGGACGAGGCCGGGAATATCCGAGGCTCTATAGCCAAAAGCGTCGAGAAGAGCGTCGTGGAGGGAGAAGATGCGTACGAGAGCGAGGAGCATCCCTGTGACGTTAGCGTCGAGTCGGAAGTTGAACAAGTTTCACAGGAACAGGAGGGCGAGAACGCTGACAGACTGCAGTCGGAAGCAGACATCGAATCGGACTTTGAGGACGAAACTCGAGACAAGAGCATGGAGGAGGACGACAGTAAGCACCCCGTGGAAGAAGGCGAGGTGGAGTCTGACGAGTATGCTCAGTCGGAGTTTGAAGATGAGACCCCAGACATGCCCGAGGAGCAAGCCGCCGCGGAGGAGATGGCACCTCAGGACGAAATCAACGGGTTTGATGAGGAAACGGAGATCGCTGAAAGCGGTGAAGTCGCGAGCAAGGTCGGCGACTCCGAGGATGAAATTGAGACGTCAGAGATTCACGAAGATAATGAAGGGCATCTTGACAGCGAAGGTCAAGCTGAAACCCACAGCACAAAGACTTACGATATCGAAGACGGCGGCGGGTACGACGATGATTTTGCGTCCGTCAGTGGAAGTATGCAACGTCAGGGATCCAGTCACGCAAGCGGCGAGGATGCTGTAGTCGAGGAAGAGGCGCAGCATGACTCAGGAGGGGTTGATGTGGTCGACGAAGTCGAGTCGATTCCATCGGTTGTGTCTTCGGAGCAGGATCACGAGATTTCATCGGCTCGAAGTGAAGATGAGATCAACGAAATCCCCGGCGGGGTCGTCCGAGAGTCCAATGCGTCAGCCAGTGCGGCTGCGTACTCTGAAGACGAGTTCGAAGAGCCTGACCACGCGGAAGCCAGTCAACCAGATTCAAAGCAGACACTCAACGTTGCTGAGTCGGTTGTTATCTCCACGTCGGACGACTCGTCGACAACTAAACTGCTTGTGGCAGAAGTGGATGCCGTTCAGAATACGGTTGCTGCAGGCGGTGATATTACTCATGCCACGGACGCACAATCTGACAAACTGATGCGGAAGAAAGCCAAGGTGGTTGAGCTGCTTGAGGCGAAGAAGCGTTTGTTACACCAGCAAACTCGAGCTTTCCGTCTGGAGGAGGAGAAACGAATGGTGAATGAAGCGGCACACCTCGCTCTGAGCCTCGACATTTCCCAGGAGCTTCGTGAGGCGAAGGCAAAAATCGTAAATGAGCTGCAAAGCGAGTTCGATGCACTGAAGGCGAGCTTCCCGAAGCTGAAAAGGCTTACCACGCCATTGAATACCGACACTGCCGCTATTGGTGACGAACCAGCTTCACAATGCGTGGCAGAAGTCGAGCAACCGGTCGTCGCTCCCGCTGGTGCTGAGTCGCGTGACAACTCTAACATCAATGACTACGATGTTCAATCATTTGAGGCTGCGAGCGAAAGTGGGGCCGCGAACAGGAGCATTAGGGAAGAAGATGAAGACCTGGCGAATGACGCGTCAATCGCTGATGATACTTCAGACAGAGTACAAGCCTCCGTCGCATCGGAAAAGTACAGTGAGTTCGGCGAGGACGAGTCAACAGCGGAGGAGGATATTCGTGACGATGTCAGTGGTGCAGGTGCCGACTCGGTTCAGTCTGAAGTGACGGAGGAGCAATTTGAGAGTCACGGTGAAGGGGATGGGGCTGTACCAAGCGACGGAGCCATCAACAGCGAGGACGATGGGTATGAGAACGACTACGAGAACGAGTCCTTCGCGGATGCCCAATCGGCTGCTTCAGTCGTGGATGATGACGACATTGTCGAGCAAACTCGGCGGTCCGAGCTGGTTACCGTGGAGGCAGAGACCGGCGATGTGGCGGCAAGATCTACGTCCGCCGTGCAGTCGGATGCAGCTAGCGAGTACACTGAGGATGACTTTGAACAGGCGTCCGAGTCCGAAGCTGCACTGAGTGTTCATGGCGATGGATTTGAAGATGAGAACGAGGAGGAAGCATCTGCCCCGTCAAACACAACACCAACTGATCATCAAGGCGCTGAGACAACAGTCAAGGGTGACGCACAGTCTTCAGTTAGCGACCATGAACTGTCTGCAGCACTGGCAACCGTTGAGTCGAAGCTAGCCGTGGAGGGAGAAGGTATCCCACACCAAAGTGAGGGACTTCCATACATCGAAAAGTCGTCCGAGCTCGCACTTGACCGCGCTGATGAATCAACTCGGGAGCTCGTGGTCAATGCTCTGACTCCCGCCTTGGAATCGCGGCCAGACGGGCACTCAACGTCGGTATCTTCCGAGGAGGAGACGCTCACGAAGAGCATTGAGGAACGCATGGCGCGGCTAGAGAAGCTCAGGACGCTCATTCTTGAGCGGCAGAACGACATCCGCCAGGTGCACAAGCAACTGCGCATCGAGAAGCGTAAGGAGGTGCTGACATCGGAGGAGAAAACGCTCTGGGCCGAAGTGGAAGGACTGGAGCACGAGTTGCAGTGCGATGTGGCCTCGCTGGAGCTCATCCGGCAACGGAATCGCCTCGAGTTCAACCAGCTCGAAGCCCGACAGCAACGGATATCGACAAACCCTCTGGGGTTCGAATGCGATTTGCTCGCTGGGTTTGACTACATAGAAGGTGTGGAGCCGTGCATCACGACGGCGAGCCTCCGGCGAGATGCTGACGTCCAAACGCCTTCGGTCGCCGAAGTTGAGTGTCAGACTGTTGCAATGCCACCTTTCCGGGAGAATCTGTTGATCTCTACCTATGTGAGCGATCTCCTGGCTGGCTATGACTATGTCGAGCACGCACAAGAGGTTGTGGCACCTGCCGCGGTGACAGAAGATCCGAATGATGATGGCACAGTCGCTGGGCCTATAACGGATCCCAGCGTTGACGACGAAGAATCCCCAGAGCGTGAGCAAACGGCTATCAAACATTCGACCGAGGAGTACGACACTTTGGAGGAGCAGGACCATTCGGTTGACTTGCTCCTTGGGTACGCGTTCGTCGAGGCTGTCGAACCTCTGTGCGTTGTAGAAGCGGATCTACTTGCAGGGTTTGACTACACTGAAGATGTGGAGATGGTGGCGCAAACACAAGGGCCTCATGCATCGGAGGGTGCTCTAGTTGATCGTCACTTGACTGGAGATACTGCTACCGGTGAGTGCGAACGAAGCTCAGAAAATGTGGATGAATTGAGTGTTCCAGCCAGCGGTGATAGCCATCAATGCGACGACCAAGAGAGAAGCCCCGCAGCAATAACATCAGTGGACATCGCGGAACGTAACGGGCTTCTCGACGCCACCGATGCTGCAGAGCAACCAGACAGCGGAGAGGATGAAGAAGGGGCTGTCAGTGACGATGTCTATGAAGAAAACGCGTCGCCTCCACCGCTCTCAACACAGCAACGCCTGGAAGTCGGTGATCATGATCACGAAACCGATTCGGCTGAGGCACCAGTTATCAATGACGGAGAAGAAGCGACTCGAGAAGCCTCTGGCGAGCCAGACACCACAGAAACTGATGCGACGGCAGTCGACACGATCTCGTCACTGATACTGGCTGACTTGCTTCAAGACATGGACAGTGGTGCGTGCTGCTCGTTGCGATCAAAGGTGCTATCGATAGACTCACGGCATATTACGTTGCTTTGTTTACGCATGACCAGGTGCGATGCTCGAACTCAAAGCCTGGAGGAAAGCAAGACCTCGAGCCCAGGTTTCATCGAGCAAAGCCATGCCTTTAGACTCCACCCGAGCCGAGACGGGCGAGCGTAGTGTTACTGATCCTGATTGCAACAAGGTCAACCGTGACTACCAACGTAGCGAATTGGACGCGGCGAGTCTCCAAGTGGGTGGCACGGCTGTGAATACGCCAAGTACGACAAAGCAGAGCGGATACGCCTCGGACTTGGCAGCAAAGACCGATGCTGCTACAGAATCGATCTTCTCTGCACTCTTCGAAGATGTTCTGTTGTCTCAACTCCGAGCTGGGGTTGGGCGACGGACTTCGTGGCAGCAATCCGAGCCGATGCCATTGGTAGAACCAAAGGGACTGGAAGCTGCGGCTTCCTCATCGCCAACTCCGAGTTCAAGCGGGGCACAGCTATCGCATCTGGCCCGGCAACAGATTGAAAACAGCAATGGGGTGGTGAAGGCGGCGGCCCGACAGCGCTTCATTGACCAGACGCTGTCCACGCTCCAAGTCGTCGACAACTGCGTACGGAGGAGCGAACCTCAGCGCCAGCATTGATCTCACATTTTTAACGCATGACCTCTTGCTCTATATCTGTACAGATCCGCCTCGAGGGCTTCAGCTCCCTGGAATGTGCTGGTCTCATGCCCGACTCGGCTCGGCTCCTCTATGATGCGATTGCGGAGATCGGCCAGGCCGCGCTTGACGCACACTACACCGCTGATTTGACTGTTTGGTCCACAATCAGTTCAATGTCGAGTAGAAGCAATGACGAACTGCTGCGAGATCTTCGCCAGGCGGTTCGACGTGAGTTGGAGGCTGCTAACGCCATACAGACCGAGCAGCATGAGGCTGCCGACCTTCGGCTAAAGGCCATTGCAGATGCAGACGATCAATTGGACGACGACGACGTGGCCCTGCTGCGTCAGTTCTCGGCTCGCCCTCTGCCCGCGTCTAGTCTGGTCGCGACTGCTGCGTCAACTTGGATTGCACGACCGCCGGTAACACTGACAACAAGCTTCGCCAGCGGCTCGGCGTTCACCCCACGCACTCCGACGCCCACGTCGCGAGGCAAGAGCCGCGCGCGCAGGTCGCTCTTAACACTCGCGCAAAGTCGGCAGTCCGCTGAGCTGCAGCGCCGCATCACGTCCGCTATCTTCGACGAGCTGCTCGAGGATGCGACGGGAGTTGTGGCGGTGGGGCCACTCGCTCAACCACTGAAGTAATGCCGTGCTCCGCTCAGCGCTCAGCGAAGCACTGAATACTTGCACTGGGATAGCAGTCTCCTGTGAAGGAGTGAGGGAGGCTGGTAGGCTGGAGGACGCCACGGCAGGCAGCACACCACTCGGTCAGCGGTGGCGGCAGTGATCCTGTGGCATCGCATGTTCCCCAAACGCACCAAGACTACCAAGCTGGACAGAGGTGCCAATACACGAGGACCAGGAAGTGGCTCGCCTCGGCGGCGACGGGGTAATCGGTGACAAGGTTGCAGCAGGGGAAGCATGTGTGCGGACCAGCGACTTGACCAACTCCAACCGCGGCTCGGTTGATAGGGTGATGATGACTCGCTGCTGATAACCCTACATTAGTGCCGCCCGCCGGGCTGCTGCCGCGCCGTCAGCACCGCACGAGGGACGATGTTGCAGTGTGAGCATCTTCGACGGGATGCCTGCACACACTCTGCATCGCGTGACGTGTTTGGATGAGTTACTGGTTAGGATGAGTGTGGACGCTTGCGTCGCAGGCTGGCAAAACTTGATGCTTGACCGTTGCTCGCTGCGCGCTCCTTTGTTGTGGCGGTCGATGTTTGGATGAGTTGTTGGTTGGATGAGTGTGGTCACATGCGTCGTTTCGTCAGATATCCGTCGATTCTGTCTGTGGGTCGCACTTTGTCGATCGCAGCGCTCTCCTCAGTCAGCACCTCGCACGCCGTCGACGACCTCGGCTGCACGAACGCAAGCGAAGATGACCAAGTCCACATTCATGACGGTGGTGGGCGTGCTGACAGTCATCTCGCAGGTCTGTATGCGACTTAGCCCCGTGCCAGAGCTTTACCGCGTCCACAAGCAAAAGAGCACGGGCGTCATGGCGCTCATGCCGCTGGTCTCGATGCTTCTGTCGAACCACACCTGGTGCGTTCTCTCATCTGCGCTCTGGTCGCAGCGTCTTCTCAACGCAGTTGTGCTTGGGACGAAACAACAGGGGACTGTATGGCTACGCGGTCGACAACATCTTCCCGCTGTTGTCGGTGTGCGTCTTTGGCGAGATCACGACCACAGCGCTGATCATCATCTACGCAAAGTATTGCAACGATCGCGTCTACATGATGAAGACTCTCGCGACGGGTTTGGTGCCGGCCACTCTCGTGACGATCTACTTCTTCCTCGTCGAGAGCGGTGCGGTCCGCCAATCGAACGACCAATTCATCGCCACCTTGGGTTACTTGTCAGACGCGACGACCTTCGCACTGTTCCTGTCGCCGTTTGAGAAGATCAAGCTCGTCGTCGCAACCAAGTCGTCCGCCGCCATCCCCGTGCTCTTGTGCATTGTCATCTGCATCAACAGCTCCCTGTGGATCGTCAACGGCATCGCTGACAAGGATTTGTTCATCCTTGTGCCCAACGTCGTGGGCGTCGTCCTCAGCCTGACCCAGATCGCGCTCTACTTCGTCTACCGCCCTGACCGACCGATCCACGACGCTGGCGACGGCAAAGTCCAAGTCCTCGTGGATGGAGGGCTGCTGGTTGACGCCAAGACGCCCATGCCGTCACCAACAAGCCCAGCTTTTCAGCCCATGCCATCTCCGACGTAAAGAAGCCCTCGTTCGTTGCAGGCTGCTTGCTTGCAGAGACGGCAGTCTCCCAGCGAGCCTCGCCGAGCGTTCGCGAGGACGGCCCTCGCGCTTCAAGCGGCTTCCACGGCGGTGCGAATCTGATTCTGTGCAAGCGAGCAGCTCGACGGCTTCCGAGACCGGCGGCGACCAAGGACCTACTGCTGGTCGTCGACTCGGCGCGCCGCCTCACGCTCGAGCAGGTGGCGGCCCACCTGTTCTTCACTTCGGCCGAAGGAGCGTGGACCAGGCCACGCACCGACACGGCCGACACGGCGGGTTCTTCCAACGCGCTGTCCAAAGAGCATGGCGTCCGGCTGGGAGCGTCTGTGACATGGAACGAGCACCGCAGTGCGCCGCGGCCGCATGAGCTTACTACAGTAATATAAAGTGGTCCACGTGACTTCTTCAATTCATCCCGTGAAGATTGTCCATTGGCTGAAAGTATCGAGCATTTTTGTGAAAGCGTTTGTTTTTGGCCAATCCACGTTGTACACAATCAACTTATTCAACGAGCACAAATCTCGACGTTCATTGGCTGGTTCTGCGCGGCAGTCTTGTCGGCTTTCGTCCAATGAGCGTGCTTCAACCCCCGAGTGGCCTCGCGCGCTTCTCACGCGTCGCCCATACAAACCGCAAGTCGTTCCGCCTCCGCCTGTGATAGGTCCGGCGTGAGATGGACACACTCGCTGCTGTCGTTGTGGAGACCACCAGGCAGAAGCCCCGCCGTTCCCGCGCGCCGCTCCATTAGGCCTTCACGCGTGCTCCTCCCGCCCCTCCCGCCCCTCAAGCCCTCCCGTCCCTTCCAGACCGACCAGCCGACCGACGGACGCCATGAGCGCAGCGCAGCCGCAGCCGCAGACGCAGCCGCTGCCGGTGGTGGCCGAGCTGCTGGCGTGGATGCGCGCGCACGGCGCGGACGTGGGCCGGCTGGAGATCCGCTACCTGGGCAAGGACGAGGGCCACGGCGTGTTCGCGGCGCAGGCGCTGCTGGCGGGCGACGCGACGGTGCGCGTGCCCTTCGCGCTCACCATGTCGGTCGAGTCGGCGGCGCAGTCCGACCTGGCGGCCGTGCTCGGCGCGTACCGCGAGCTGCCGCCCGACGAGGTGCTGGCGCTGCACCTTATGCACGAGCGCGGCAAGGGCGCCGGGTCCTTCTTCGCGCCCTTCATCCGCTCGCTGCCGCGCGCGTTCGACCTGCCCGTCTTCTGGTCCGACGAGCAGCTGCAGGAGCTCGCGGGCACCAACGTGCTGCTGCTCACGCAGATGATGAAGCGCCAGCTCGCGCAGGACTTCGCCGGCATCCACACGGCGCTCATGGACGAGTTCCCGACCGTCTTCGCGCCCCGGCAGGGACCCAACGCGTCGTACGCGCGCCCGACGCTGCAGGACTACGAGTGGGCCATGGGCGTCATCTGGAGCCGCGCCTTCGGCGTCACGCGCGGCCGCGAGTACCTGCATGTGCTCTGCCCCGCCATGGACATGTTCAACCACGACGTGCGGCTGCGCAACCCGCTCGACGACTTCGTGCGCTTCGACGAGGACGCGCAGACGCTCGAGCATCGCGTGTGCACGGACGGCGGCGCCGCGGTGTCGCCCGGCGCGCCGCTGCTCATCAGCTACGGACAGTACTCGAACGCCAAGCTACTCTACTCGTACGGCTTCGCCGTACCCGGGAACCCACGGCAGGCGCTCGACCTGTGGATGAAGATCCCGCCCAGCGACCCGTACGCCAAGCTCAAGCAGACGCTGCTCGACTCGAGCGAGCTCACGCGCGAGCAGACGTACGACTTCCACGGCACGCTCTTCCCGGACGACGTCGACGAGCGGCTGCTCGCCACGCTGCGCGTCATCCTCATGGACGAGCAGGACATCCGTCACTACAAGAACGTACGTGCTGCTGTGTTTCCTTGTGTCTGCAAACAAATGGAGCTTGCACTCATCGATCGCGTCTTGCGCGCTTGGAACAGGCGTTCGAGCAGTCCGTCGTGAGCGTGCGCAACGAGCTGGCTGTGTACGAGAACCTGCAGCTCACGTGCGAGCGCAAGCTCTCCAACTACCCCACCACGTGGGTTGTCGCTTTGGTTCCGTTGTCTTCTCCTCGCACCGTCGCGCTCACCCATGCCGTGCAACGCTTTCAACGCCAACAGGATCGAGGACGACCGCGTGATCCTCAAGAGCGCGCAGCTTCAGCGCGACGCGCGCCTGTCGTTCGCAGTGCAGGTCCGACTCGAGGACAAGCTCGTGCTCTCGGGCGTCATCGCGACTCTCAACGCCTGGAAGCGCTCGCTCGCCGCCGACCCGACCACGTACCCTCCGTTCTCGACGCGTCAGGCCAAGCGCGAAGCAAAGCCAGCGGTGACTGCGGTGTGATTCACGTGTGGCTGCTCCTTTTTGGTCAATATGAAATGTTGTTCGCAGATGAGCTAGGCGAGTAGCTTGCTGCATGAATGGTGGGTGGTACGGCTGCTGTACATTATAATGATTGGAGGCTGCGTGGTGGTGGACTACTACGAAGACAGACGACAATGCAAGCCGCGGAGGCTTCACCTTGGAGGAGAGGGGCCTCACTGGATCTAGTTGGCGATCTTCTTCTCGAGCAGTTGGCGCAGCACGCTGGGCGTGAACATGCCGATCCTTGTCTCCAACTCGTCGTCGCTCAGGTACTTGGCGCCGCCGATGTGGCCGCGGCACGATGGCGCGCCGCAGAGGCAGTCGAACTTCTCGTCCATGTCCCACTCGCTCGTGGTGTAGTCGAAGGACAAGTGCTCGCCCTCGTGGATGTCGCGCAGCGCCACGAAGGAGACCTCCGGCCGGCCCTCGGCCATGACGAGCTTGGTGTTGGGTGCGCAGCTATGGTTCACGAACTCGAGCCCGCCGTGGAACTCGAGGTGCTGCTCCGGGCTCACCTGGATCGTGAACCGCGTCGGCTTGTCGAACTGATGGGGGATCGATCGGACACGCGCGTCAGTGGTTGGCTGCTCAATGCAACGAGAGACGACACCGACAGAGACGTACGAAGACGCCGGGGGCGGTGCCCACGACGCTGCCCTTCTGGAGGTCCCGC
The DNA here is from genome assembly GCA_023338175.1 of Phytopythium delawarense. Taxonomy (NCBI): domain Eukaryota; phylum Oomycota; class Peronosporomycetes; order Pythiales; family Pythiaceae; genus Phytopythium; species Phytopythium delawarense. The sequence continues at coordinate 22,266 of JAADYF010000264.1, forward strand.
GCCGCCACGGCCGACCGCCAGTACTCGTTCCTGTGGATGCAACTCGTCCGTCAGCACACTGCATCACCACTGCAAGGCTTACTCGGAGCGCACACTCACACTTGTTCAATGACGAAGCGGCCCTGCGCGTTCTCGGGCACGAAGCGCGTTGGCGCGGCGTTGTCGACCGTGCTCTTCTGGCCGTTGACCGCGGGGGCAGCCACGCTGGCCAGGTGGCGGCGCGCGGAGCTGGAGGCGAAGGCCGACGGGGAGGACAGTACGCGGCGGCTGAGCATGTTGGCGGTGCGGATGCCGGGTGGGCAGGAGAGTGGTTGCAGCTTCAAGTGTGCGTGCGACGGCGCAAATCGGAGAGTGACTGCGACGGAGAGCGAGCCAAGTGCTTGGGGCGGAGGCGAGCGTGGGTCTGGGCTGCGGCCAGAGCTCCGAGCGGCACCGGGCGGATGTTCACGCGACGCGGGAAAGGAGAGGAGTCAGGAGCAGGAGGAACGGAGCGGCCGGTCGGTGCGAGCGGCTTCGAGGACGAGCGGATACGCAAGTTGTCTTGGATAAAGTATGTGAAACGGTTTTGACAAGTCTCCATTGCCGTGACGTTTGCGTTTTGGTTGCATACGTTGACCAAGTGGGAGGGTGGGAAGGGTTGCGGCAAAGAAACTTCAGCTTGTTAAGTGGCGTCAGGACATGTCGACCTATCGATAAGGATCAACATCAGTACTCTAGACTCGCGTTCAAGAAGATCATCGAGTAAAATAGGAAATACTACTGAGTTTTGATGATCAACTGCAATGAAACGGATTCTTGATTTCCGAGCCAGATAAGGCTTCGACGAAGAGATTCGCCCGTGGACTCGCAACCGCGCGCATGGTGTTGGTGAGGGCACCGCGGCAAGAGACCACGAAGGCGCTTGTCGGTCGACGCGACGCTCAAGAGGAGCGACAATGAGCTGACTGTGACGCGCGCTCGACCGTGATTGGGCTGTTGATGAAACGGAAAACAGGAAAATCCTCAGAAATGCGCGGAGCAAGCGATCTTTTTTTGCCGATGAGCGTATCCATCCAACAGTTTGAGCTTGGGTTTCGATTTTTCAAGCTGGTCGACGAAGCATACAGTGCGCGAGAGGCTTCGTTGCGAGCGTCGTGCGTGACTTTCGAGAAATATCGACGATGCGGACCATTCTCACTTGGGCATTCGCTAAGTCGACAGCACATGCACTGAACTTGAACTTGTGCAGCTGCAACGTGACGACTCGCACAGTACAAGTAAACATTATATGTCGACAATTTGCAAAAGAGGATGCAAAATGGGGTTTTGAGTCAAAATACTTGTGCGAGTGATGTTGATTTGCTAGCTTTTGTTTTGTGGCCAACCGTGTTTTGAGAATCTGGGCGAGGTCTCCAAATGGGCTTGAAGATTTTTCTGGTGGATCTCAGACCGCTCGGGTTTCCGCTGCACAATCCGCTGAAACCACTGACGAGCCGCGGATTCCTCATTGTCACGCAACCGTGTGAACATTGCGTTTTTATGGCAATGCCTTCAATGGTGGAGTCATTGCGCTTTTGTCAACAGTCCAGTCTGTCACTCCTGCTGGTTGGGGCTGCGCGAAATGCCCGCCTCCGCACTACCGAGGGCGGTGATTGCGGCGTGGAAAGTGCGTCCATCAACAGGTTGCACCGCGTGGCTGGTATCTTGGCGCGCCCAGCAAGTTGCAGCAACGCGGTCATCTCCCGCATCCCCTCCCGCGGACCGCAAACATGAGGAGTCGGCGTCACATCACCGACCCAGACGGCACATGCGCGATTATCAAAACAGAGAGAATGAATCCTTTCTACTATAATGTCATATTTAATATTATTCCAGATTCATTTCTCCATAATCCAGTACAAATTATAACAAACACAACGGTACGACTAGGATCGATCGATCGATCAATCGATCACCTTGGACCGTGTAAATGGAGGGGCGGATGATGGCGGCGGCGCTGTCGACGCGGTCGCTGGAGGAGCTCAAGAAGGAGCCGTGGCGGCTGCAGATCCAGGCGGAGAATACGGCCGAGCAGCTGCGCAATCTCGTGCTCAAGAACTACCACGTCTTTATCCAGAGCAACCAGTGCGCCAGCATCGTCAAGGACGATGTCCGTTGGAGGCCACCTCGCCTCGCCTCTCCTCGCCTCTCTTCGTGCGCGTTCCTACCGGTGGACTGACGCCCGGTTGCGCTGTGCGTCGACAGCTGACAGAGCTCAAGGAAGAGACCGCGCGCGTGGCGGCCGCCATCCCAGAGCTGCAGCACTTCTGCGCGCAGTTCCAGCGCCAGGTCGCGGACGTGGTGGCCAAGCACGGCGACATCCAGTTCGTCTTCGACCACTACATCCAGGTGCGGGCGGCCCCTCCCAGCGCTCCAACCCGCGCGGCAAGGCACTGTCGAAGACACTGACGCTGGGTGCTGCCCGTCCGTGTCTAGTTGACCGAGCTGCTGGAGATCCCGCAGCTGCTGGAGGCGTGCATCCACAACGAGCTCTTCGACTCGGCGCTGGACGTGATCCAGTTCGCAAACGACACCTTCCAGGCCGACAGCAGCCCCGCCACGGCCACGGGCGGGCCAATCGCGCCGAATGTCATCATTGACTGCCTTGTACGTCCGTTTACCGGTATGGGGGTGGACGCCGCGCGGTGGCTCACGGCGGGTCGGTCGCCCATCGACAGGTGCGCGAGGTGGCCGAGATGGCCAAAGTGATGCGTGAGAAGCTGCTGCAGAAGCTGCGCGACGACCTGCAGCTCGCGCTCTGCGTGCGGATCGTGGGCTATCTGCGGCGCCTGGACGCCTTGTCGGGTGTGACCGCGCCGGTGAGCCCCGCCGAGTACGAGAAGCAGCTCAAGGAGGAGTTCCTAAGCTGCCGCAACGTCTGGCTGTCCTCCTTGACGCGCGGCATCTCCACGTCGGACCCGTACCAATACGTGCGCACCGCTTCGAGATCTCGGCTTGTGATGTCAGCGTCCCGCCCTAATGTGATGGTTGCGCTGCCGTCCAGGTGGTCCAAGTGATTGACGTCAAGCGCACGAGCTGGTTCGATATGATCACGCAGTACTCGGCCATCTTCGGCAGCGAGAACGTGCACGGCAAGGTGGACCCTCCGCTCTGTCGGTGGGCAACCACCACGGTCGCCAACTTCATCCAGATCCTGATGAAGTACGTGGGAGACTCGTGCTCGTGGATGGTTCCTCCCCCGCTCTTGGTATATGACCTTCGCTAAACCCTCGACTGTGACGACCAGACAACTGCCCAAGATCGAGGATTTCAGCTCCATCGCGACCATCTTGGAGCAGAGCTTGTTCTTCGGCAGCTCGCTCGGACGCGTGGGCGTCGACTTCCGCGCCGTGCTCGTCGTCTACTTCGAGAACCACGTGGTGGATCTGATGACGGAGCATTGGCGCGGCGCCTGCCGCGACTTCCAAGAGAACCTCTTCGCCCATTCGCTCAAGAACGGCGGCAGCAGCAGCTTTGTTCCAGCGTCCAGCAGGACACCAATTGTCATCGCATCGTATCGCAGCGGCAGCAGCGTGTCGCCGTTCACGGCCTCGCTGGGGTCCCAGACATCGGCCGGGGAAGTGGACTACGCGCCTCCGCGATGCCTCATGTCGTTCCCGCTGCTCGCCGAGTTCACGAACGCCATGCTGACTTCTCTGAACGAGCTGCGGCTGTGCACGATCGCCTCGCTGCGGCACCAGCTGAGCAAAAAGTTCCAGAGCGCGATCTGCACCATGCTGCTGGCCATCGCGGACTTTGTCGACGAGAACGAGCTCGATCTGCACCCTCCCGCGACCAATGAAGCCGCAGGCAGCAGCGAAGACCCGAGCAGCGGGGCCGGAACGGGGAAGCAGCTCAAGGCCCAGGCGCTCGCGAGCTCTGTGCGGGACATGAACCAGGTGATCCTGTCCGAGCTGGTGCCGTATCTGATCAAGTGCTTCCAGCGTCTCTTCCCGGTGCCGGCCGCGTCCTCGGCCGTGCTGCAGCTAAGCTACTTTGAGGAGATTATGCACGAGGGCGGGCTCGTGCCAGCCAAGTCGGAGCGTGAGGGTCTGGAGCAGGAGGCGCCGCCATCGGTGGTGTCTGCCGGGGGCGAGTGAGTGCGTGGGGTCTGACAAGCGAACGGCACGGATGCTGCTCCACTGTTGGTTGTTGATAATGAACGAGGGCGTGAGGTGACCTCTCTCTTCTACCCATGGCTCTGTAGACTGAACGATGAAAGCACACGCACTGCATCGAGTGTTACGACTCGTGCGGGAAGGAGAGCACGAGGCCGTCGTAGGGCATCTGGATGTTGAGCCCCTTGTCGCGGCCCATCTGCTGCACGAGCTCGCTGTGCACGGGGTAGTCGTAGTCGTGGCTCATGCCGGTGAGGAGCGTGAGCCGCGGGCGGATGGTCTCGATCTCGCTGATCACGTCCACCAGGTTCATGTGCGTGCTGTGGAACTTGTCGATGTATAGCGCGTCCATGACGAGCACGTCGATGTCGCCCTTGCTCTTGTCGTTCAGGTACGCGCGCGTCTCGTCCGTGAAGTCGCTCACGTCCGAGATGTAGACGAAGCGCGCGCCGAACTCGTGGCCGAACTCAAAGCCGAAGGACGTGTACCCTGCGCCGTGGATGACGGGGATCGGCCGCATCTCGATGCCCGCGGCCACGAAGGGTCGCCATGGGGCGAACTCCTCCAGCCGCACCTGTGCGATCCACCGGAACGGCTTGGCGGGCGACGCGGGCGACTCTGGAGGCGGCGTGTGCGCGCTGAAAGTGCCGTTCATGCCGTCAATCGGCGGAGGGAGCGACAAGGGCGCCATGCCCGGCGACGCCAAGGGCTTCAGCCGCGGACTGGCTACGAGCGCTTCCTCCTCCGCGAGAAGCGGCCGGCCCGCGCGAGGGACACCGGGGCTGGCCGGCAGCGGCGGCAGCTTCTTCTCGATCAGGTAGCGGAACTTGTCGCGCACCTGCGCGGCCGTGTACGGGCTGCAGTGCACGCGCAGCGGCTCGTTGGCGTTGGCGACCTTGCGCGCCTCGCCCGTGACGGGGTCCACGCCCTCCTCGAAGGCCTGCACCTCGCGCAAGTCATCCATGCCGAGGCAGGCGTCGGCATGGCAGTGCGTGAGTACCACGGCGTGCACCGTGGCCACGCCGAGCGGCGGGAAGAGCCGCAGCGCCGTCTCGCGGAACGTCTTGCCGCAGTCCACGAGCACGTTGCGGCCGCGGGCGAGGTCGCGCACGAGCAGGCTCGGGTTCAGCCGCCGGTTCTTGGACGCCGGGTCCAGCTGCGCGCCGCGACACACGGCGCAGTCCGCGCGCGTAAGCAGGCAGCGCACGGACGGCACGGACGACGACGGCCCGCAGCCGAGCACCACGACCTCCATGGCGGCGGCTTCTTCGGGCTCCGGAGGATCTGATACCTTGCCGAGTGAATTGTCAGTGGCCAGGTTTACCCGGCTACTGATGCTGTGTCTAGAGAGCGTAAAACCTCTTTGGTTGCGTGTTTTTAGAGATTCGGTGCATGCAGTGGTCCACATTGCAAGACAGTTGCATACAAAACGCACCTTATAACCTGTGAGAATGTGGGCAAGATGGAAGTACCGTAATCTCAACCCTTGAGCG
>JAADYF010000265.1:0-27845 GCA_023338175.1 Phytopythium delawarense
ACTCAGTGTGGAGCTCCTTCACCGACGCGGTCGTCCACCGGCCGCTGGCGTCGTCCAAGTGGGGAGTGCACGCATCGCGCGTCCGCCCCACCAACTTGTTGAAGATTGCTCTGCCCGATGCGAACATGTGCTCGAGCTTCGCTCTCTGCGAAGTGGTCGGGTGCAGCCGCACCCGCCACATACTGTTCGGCGGGAGCTTTGGCGGTCGCGGGGGCTTCTTGGGCTTCTTGCCCTTGGCTCTCTCCTTCTTCGGCGCCGGCTTCTTCCGGGCGGGACGCTTCGTGCGGGCCGGCGGCACCTTGCGCTTCGAGTGGGTCGACCGCGCCGCTGCAGGGGCGGCAGGGGCGACAGCAGGCGGAGGTGGGCGTCACGCCGCGAGCACGTGAGTGTCGGTGAAGTTGGAGACCTCGAACCAGGACATCAAGAGCGGGGCGACGACGCCTCCACGACCCCGGTCCTGGCGAGTGGCAGTGCCCAGTGTCGCGGCCGCCGGCATCCAGAGCCGCTCCGCCAGGCCGGGGTCGAACCACGAGTTGTTCGCCTCGGGCGGCAGCACGTCGACGGCGTCGCCTTGACCACCGGCGAGCCGCTCGCTCTGCCGGAGGGCCATCAGGCCGGCGGGCTAAATTCAGTTTTTGACCGTTTACCAAATCCGTTCTCTCGGATGACGTCAGGAGATGGTTGCCAACCGGCCAACCGGCCAACCTGCCAACCGGTTCGGCCATTCCGCCACCGCGTCAGGCGAGACCGACTTGGTGATGTATCGAGCAGCCTCTTTGATCCGGGGGCACTGCCAGTCAGCTCCATGGGTCAAGGTCCGGCGTCCACCGAAAGTTCGGAACGTGTTGCAATTGGCGGTGCTGTGACGTGGCGAGCGTGACGACCACACGCTACAATGCAGTCAGCAGCAATCGCTCATGCCAGGGACGACGGCATCCAGCGGGAGGAGCCGATGAGCGCTGGCTCGGCCACTGGTCGGGGGATCCTGCCGGCTTGCCGGCCGCCTGGGTCGGTGCGTGTGGCCTCGCGGTTCGCTTCGAGCTGCTGGTGGAGCTCAGTCCACGCCAGGCGCGTCGGCTCCACGCTGGAGCAAGCCGCGAGCATCCGGCCGGCGTGGTGCTCGCGTGCTCGCTGCTGAAAACCCAGCAGGATCTCGTGGCGGCGAACGTTGCGCTGGAAGAGCGCCTCCAGCTGCTCGCCGTCCATGCTCGCGTCGTCTTCCTCGCTGTCCGACTCGTCGGCCTGCAGCGACGAGAACTGCCAGCGACGAGTTGCTTCGCTCGCGGACTCTCTCTCGCCAACTCCAAAGCGCGCCATCGTCTTGTGCTCGTATGACGCTCTGGCGTACCGCAAGGATCTGTCTGGTGATGGGAACGACTGGACAAAGAACTCGAGGGCGTCGTCCGCGTCCGGATCGCTCTCGCGTTGCACGCTCTTCGCTGATGCTACTGCTCTCGCTGATCTGGTAATGGGAGAACGCTGCGATTTGGCGAGTGGTGGCGACGTGCTGCGGTCGTTCTGGGCGTTGTTGTTGCTGAGAAGCCTCGGGCTCGCCTCAAGAGGCTCTATCCATTTCCTCGAGTTCCTCAGCTCTTGATTACCGCCGCTCTCGTCCACAGCACTTTGCGTCGACAGTCGCAGCGGTCGAATCGAAGTTGACGACGCCACAAGTTCGTCCACTGAATCATTCAGCTCCTCCCTCGCGGGGTCCGCCTCGTACTCTTCACCGTCGTCTTCGTCAAGAGGCTCGAGAACGACGCGTTTACCCCCGCGGTCGTCCGGCTTGCTCGGCGCCTCCTTCTCGTGGAGAACCGCACCGTTGAAGTACACGAGTTTGCTGTCGCAGTCCAACGATTTGAGGATCCCAGGTGCTGCGAACGGTGTGGCTCGCTCGGATTGTCGAAGACTGCCACGAGCTGTTCCAACTCGGGCGACAGCTAGAGCTGACTCGTGTTGCCGTCGGACAGTCGAGTCGGTGGCCAGACGATCCCTAGGCGAGCTCAAAAGCATGGTCGACTTCGTGTGCAGCCGTTCCGGCTCGGAGATCAGCTCGTTTGCGATCGGCACAAGCTCCGTTTGTTCTCGGAGCGACCCACCGTCCAAACTTTGAGGTTGTTGTTCCTGCTGCTGCTGTTGGTGAGCACGCTTTAGAGCCTCGAGTTCCCGACGATGCATTTGCTCGCGCAGCACGAGCTCCTCTCGAAGTTCGTCCCGCAGTCGGTCCAGATCCGTCAGCGTCGGCACCGAGCTTCTGCCAGGTGAACCGTTCTCTTGCTGTTGTTGCTGCTGCTGTTGCTGCTGCTGAATCCGGTGCTGCAGCTCCGACTGCGCGCGATGCAGCTGATCCATGAGCTGCTGCTGTCTTGCCAGCTCCTGCCGCATGTCGTCATACTGGCGCATCAAGACGGTTGGGTCGACGGGCGGCGCCCCACCTCCAGCAAATCCTCGATCCATTTTTCGCGACTGCCACGCGGCAGTGGCCTGTTGAGACTGTGGCTGAAATGCCCCGACAAGCCCGCTACGACCCGGAGAATACCTCGAGACGCCTTGATCTTGACGGACTCCTTGCTGCTGCTGCTGAAAATGCTCGACAGGCTGTTGCCATTGGGAGCCACCTCGGTTGCCAGGAGACTGATTGCCGCTGTAGCCACTATTGTTCGCTGGGAACTGCGAAACCGGCGATGGATGTTGAGCTATCGACGAAGACGACATGTTTCCCGGCAACTGCGGCGCTGAAGAGTCCTGGAACAAGTGGGCTCTCGAATCCACGAACGGATTCTTTGGTGGAGACACTCGTCCGACCGGAGCTGCAGCCCGGATCGGCGCTTCGTCACGCTGCTGAGCGGCGTGAAAGCGCTGTTGCTGCTCCGCGCGAGCCTTCTGGTCGGCAAGCGCCACGGCGGCAGCTGCCTGTTGCGCTCGTATTGCCTCTTCTTCTGCTCGCCGTCGCTTTTCCTCTCGAAGACGATCCTGCTCGAGCTCGTGCGCGCGCTGTTCTGCCGCGAGCCGCTCCATCTCCTTGCGGTCCTCCTCCTCCTTTCTCCGTTTAGCTTCGAGCTTCTGGCGATTCTTCTCATCGATTTGAAGCTGCAGCGCGTTCTGAAGCTCGAGCTGCTGCTGCATCTTGCGGTTTTCACCTCCTCCGTTGATATCCGTCCGGACGCGACGTCCAAACTGTTGAGACTGCTGTTGCTGCGGGTCCCGGACTGGCGATGGCGGCGATGGGTACCCAGGACCACTCGAGCCGAAGCCGTTGGCGTTGAATCCCGGTCCGGCATCAGGGGGGAACCACGCTGGTTGGATGTCACGAGTTGGGCTCGCTCTGTCTCGCTGGAACTGTTGATGCGCAGGATAGTCCTCTCTACCGGCCGCGAGCGAATGCTGCGGAGGGAGTTGGTAATACTCGGAAGGCGTCGGCCACTGGCTTGTGCTGTTGACCGTGCTCCAGGGATTGGGGGCATCGTATTGATGGGCCATTGCCTGCGGCATCTGTCCATAGGGAGGTGCGTAGTTCATCGCTGATGGCGGTCGACCCTGCTGTTGATGATAGTTGGGCTGCTCTGGCGGCTGCTGCTGCTGTTTTTGCCATTGTGGCGGATGGTCCGCTTGACGTTGCCCACGAGCAAAGTTGGTGCGAGACTGTTGGTCGTTCTGGCCAAGGCCGTCAAAGAATCCACGCTGTTGCTCGGCATTTGCCGCCGGCGGTGGCGGTGGCGCGGCGGCACTGTTGAAGTTCCCACGTTGCTGGTACGCCGCTCCGTTCGTGACACCTGCCGATTGCCGGTCCAGCTCGCGCTCGCGCTGCTTTTGCTGCTCCCGCTGCGCCACCTGCTGCGCGAGCGCCTGCGCGTACTCCTGCTGCCTCCGGCGCTGCTCTTCCTTCCGCCGCAGCTCGGCGTTGTCCACCGGAGGCCCACGCTGCGCGTACTGCTGCGGCCGCTGGCCGAAGTACATTATCTGCGGTCCTCAGCTTCCGCACCTGGTGGAGGCCTCGATTGACATCACCTCGCAGTGCTTGGACGCTATTCTTGGGTCGCCTCGGACGAATCCACAGCAGTCCAGGATTGGCGGCGCTTCACATTTGGCCCCGAATCCGCTGGCCTGTTCGTCAGGCGACTCTGCAAAGCAGTCAACATGTTAGAAGGCGTCAAGCACGGAGCATCTACCAATTGTGCGGAGCGATGCCGCTCGATGCCACCGCTGTGACGACGCCTTGGCACTCGACAGCCCGGAGAACAGACGCAGAATAGCTGACAATAGGTTTAAGAGAGCAACAGCATCATATATCTAGTGCACTAGCGGCTTTAGAGGAGCCGCGCGCGTCTGGTCGTCGATCACTTGCTCGCGGATGTCCATCGGCACCTCGCCGATCACCGAGCTGCGCGTCACACAGACAAACCCAATTAGCAGCGTGTCAAGAGCAGTTACGGCACGGACGAGAGGATGACGCGTACATGTTGTCGCCGCGCACAATGTAGAGGCCGAGCTCGACGGCCTCGACGGGCTCCTTGAGCGAGAACACGCGCTCGAAGCTGTCGTCGAGCACCACGTTGATGCACTGGTCGAAGCCCTTGAGCACGCCCTGCTCGTCCACGCCCGCAGCCACATACGTGGGTGTACAGTAGCGCGTTAGATTCTCCGCCTGGCGGTTTGCCTCAGCCATCCACCTAGAAGAAAAGCGAGCGCGTACGATGATGTTGCGTCCGTCGTTGGTGATCACGGAGATCGTCTCTGTGCACGCGCGTCGCGGCCGCAGTTCCGAGCCGACAGACACCGTTAGACACTCGCTGCGTAGCCAGAACATGGGCGAATCGCACGCAGGCGCCTGCGGAGCACCAGACGCAGCGTACGGTTCATGAGGTCCTGCAGATACGCCGCCATGGTCGTCGCCGCGCCGCCGGTCTTGAGTCGTGGACTTGGGTCGTGGACGACACGTGGAATCGACGCGATCCAGAGTGATGGTTGTAATATGCAGAATTACGGGATCCCTCTTTTTAAGGACTTGTCGATGTATTTTAGGATAGCGCTATGCCAACATTGCAAACTGAAGCCGCGATCCCTCTTTTTAAGGACTTGTGGATGTATTTTAGGATAGCCCTATACAGAATGACGGGATGTGTTTGAATGTGTTTTGAAATTTCTTACATCATTGTGTTGCAATTTATTTATATAATACAATTATTTCACCTAATGTTTGTAAGAAAAGTCAATCTTTCGAAATTGGAGAGGCAGCCTATCGACGATATAATGACTATGTTTTAGTATTTGAATTATGCAATATTCCGTAAAATACATAGGAAAAGTGAAAACTAAATGAATCGCACACAAGTCTCGTGAAATTCAATGAATTGATACATTCTGAGTCTGATGCATGTCGCCACCTGATCCCAAAGCCAATGAGCGGCTGATGCGGCGGCACCAAAGCAAACACGGCGGAGACAATGGGCGGGCAGACGTCGCGCATGGTGCGCGAGCTGGTGGAGGACTCGCTGTACATTGTGCGGCAGACGGACCGGCGCGCGTACGAGCGCAGCGTGGCGGCGCACCAGGAGGTGCAGCACAAGCTGGACGAGCTGCGGCAGCTCAACAAGGAGACGCTGCAGTCGGCCGAGCAGGAGGCGCAGCGCTCCGAGGTCTTCCGCTCCTTCCAGACGAGCGTCAGCGCGCAGAAGCAGCAGCTGGACGGCGTGGTGCGTCTCCAGCCTCATCCTATCTGTCTGCCTGTCTGTCGTGTTGTTATCCTGTCTGACGCGTCCGCGTTCCTAGGCGGAGGCGTTCGCCAAGCAGTTCGAGCTGCCCGACGGCTACAAGAAGATCGCGGACGAGGGCCGGGAGGAGCGCGCCAAGGCCCAGGCGGCGGGGCTCGCGGCCACGATCGAGGCGGCCAAGAAGGCCAAAGACGCAGGCGACAGCTCTGCTTAACGGCTCTACGCGTCGAGAAGAGGAACATGAGACTATTACACGCTGCCGCTACTTGCTGCTCGCGATTACTTGTACTGGTGCTGCCGCGACAGCGCTTCGACTCGCCATGTAGACACTCGCCACCGCGACGGGAAAAGAGGTGTAGACAATGTGCACGAGGGCCTCACTGCCGCGGCTGGCTCGCGCCGCAGTGGTGCACGATCCACGGGTGGTCCAGCAGCTCGTCGAGCGGGATGCGCTGGCGCGGCTCCTTCTTGAGGACCTTGACGAGCAAGTCCCTCGCCTGGGCCGACACGTGCGACGGGAACTTGAGGTCCACGTTCACGATGCGCTTATACGTGTCCGTGTTGCTGTCGGCCTCGAATGGCGGCATGCCGACCAGGAACTCGTACATGAGGATGCCGAGCGTCCACACGTCCACGTGCGCGTCGTGCGGCCTGTTCTCGATCATCTCGGGCGGGAGGTAGTCGAGCGTGCCGCACAGCGTCGTGCGCCTGGACGACGGCGCGTGCACGGACCAGCCGAAGTCGGCGATCTTGAGCTCGCCCGAGTGGCCCACGAGCAGGTTCTCGGGCTTGATGTCTCGGTGGATCACGTGCTTGCCGTGCATGTACAGGAGCGCGCGCGCCAGCTCCTTGACGTACGCGGCCGAGCGCTTCTCGGAGAACCGGCCGGCCTTGGTCAGCTTCTTGTACAGCTCGCCCTGCGGCGCGTACTCAATGATGAGGTACACGCGCTTGGTGTCGTAGAAGTAGCCGTAGAGCCGCAGGATGTTGCGGTGCCGCAGGTGCGACTGGATCTCGATCTCGCGCCGCAGCTGGTGCTCGATGCCCGACTTCATCAGCTGCTGCTTGTTCAGCACCTTGAGCGCCACCACGTACTTGGACTTCTTCTCGCGCGCCAGGTACACGTTGCCGAACTTGCCCTTGCCCAGCGGCTTGCCGATCTCAAAGTCGCTCAGCTTCCAGATCTTGCCGCTGTCGGCCGTCGCGCTCGCCTCTCCGCCCTTCCCTCGGCTCTCACTCTCCGCCGCTGCGCCCGCAGGAGCAGCAGGGCGAGTACGGTTCGCTGTGGAGCTTGGCGCGCCGGTCACGGCCGCCGTCGCCGGCTTGGACACGTCCGGGAAGCCGCCGCCCGCCCCCGCCGCCCGGAAGAAGCCGCTCGTGTTGCCCGCGTTGCCCGCGTTGCCCTGGTGCGCTCGCAACGCGCTCGAGGACGCCGGCGCCCCCGTGCCCTTGCGCAGGTACGACGCGTCCGCCTGCTGCGAGTGGAAGCGCTTCATGGGCCGTCAGAGAGAGAGAGAGTCGCGTCGCTCGAGCCGTCGAATTCCCTGGTCAAGTCGTCCGCCTTCAGAAAATACGTCCGGCCTTTGAATATTCAAAACGCCGAGGAAGCGTCCGGATAATATGCACGTCCGGATAATTGACTGGGATCAAAGTCACCTGACGCTGATAATGCAGTCCGACATGGAGGCAGAGGCGGAGGCGGCGGCGAGGAAGCGCAAGCGCAGCGCCGGCGGCTGCGCGCACGCGGCCAACGACGCGGTGGCGGAGGAGCTCAAGAAGATCCGCGCGCGGCTGCGCGAGTCGTCGCACCTGGCGTCCAACTACAGCCGCGCGATTGCGTCTGTGCAGGCGCACGCGGAGCCGATCCGCGACGGCCACCAGGCCAGGCAGCTGCGCCACGTGGGCAACTACATGGCCAACCAGATCCAGGCCATCCTCAACAAGCAGCGCGCGGGTGCCGCGCCTGGTTCTACCGGTGGTGAGGCGGCTTCTGCTGCTGGAGGAGACGCCAGCGTGAGTGGCGGTGGCGGAGCAAGGCAGAAGCAGCGGCGAGTAGACCCGCTGCCGCCGATGGAGACGACCAACGAGGCGGAGAGCAGACCGCGGCCGTACGCGCCGGCGCGGGGCAAGCGTGCGTGTTGTGGACGCTTTCCTCTCTCTCTGCTCAAGCTCTGACGGAGGCGTGTGCGTGGAGACAGAGCCGTGGTTCGTGTTGCTCGTGCTGCAGCGTGCCAGGGCGTGGGACGACGACAGCGCCATGACATTCGACGAGTTGCTGGCGCAGATCACACGCGCCGGGGTGAGTTCACTTGGTCTTGACATGGTGGTGAGGATCCAGTGACTCACAGCGGGTTGCGGATCAGTTCCAGGGCTCCGCGACGAAGCTCAAGGCGTGTCTGGCGACGCTGTGCACGACCCACGCGGTGGCCAAGCGCACGAGCAGCGGCGGCGTCTTCCTCACGGTCAAGGGCCAGGAGAGCGCGGATCTGTGCCCGGGCGAACTGCCTGACAGCGTCTCTGGGACGACTTCCGGCTCCACGACGAGCTCCTCCAGCGACCAGAGCGACGCCTCGAGGCATCTGACGGCGCCTTCGCCATTTGCTGCCTCTGGATCGAGCAGCAGCGATGGACTCGCGGCGATAAACTCTGCCTACGATGTCGGCGACGACGTCGTGCTGCTCTCTGACGCCGAAGATCCCGAGAGCGAACGCGAGCACGACAACAACTATGACTACGACTTCAGCTTCGACCCGGACGAGGAGCCGCCGACGCTCGCCGAGCGCCTCGAGCGCCGGCTGCACCCTCCTCTTACCGCCCACCGCTCCCCTGCCGCACGACCGTCGACATCAAGCGCCAAGCCGGCCGCACCGAGCGAGCATCGCGAAGGAGACGAATGGGAGCTCGTGCTGCTGCTGGACCACCGCGAGATCCTGTCGCGACGCAACCGGTCGATCCTCGAGCGCAAGCTGCTGGAGCGCGGCGTCACGTGCGAGGTGCGCGCGCTGAACGTGGGCGACGTCCAGTGGATTGCGCGTCGCCACCGCCCCGGAGACGCCGTCGCCGCAGGTGCGTCTCCCAGTCGGCCAGCCTTTGACCCTGTGACTTGATGCGTGTCAACTGACCACCGCCGTGCGCGCAGAGCTCATGCTGAACGCGATCGTGGAGCGCAAGGAGGTGCACGACCTGTCGGGCAGCATTATCGACCGGCGGTACTTTGAGCAGAAGACGCGGCTGAGCGCCTGCGGGCTCACGCACGTCATCTACCTGGTCGAGGGCTCGCTCTCGCAGCAGCAGACGGCCGTGCGCGCCAGTGGCCTGCAGACCGCCATGTGCCGCACGCAGGTGCAGAACCGCTTCTTCGTGCAGCTGTGCCGCAGCGCCGACGAGTCCGTCGCCTTCCTCGCCAGCGTGCACGCGCGGCTGCTGGCCAAGTTCCCTCGCCACGCCTGCCGCAACCTCGAGCTGCAGTCTCCTGCGCGCGCGTCCCCGTTCCTGGCGCCGGCTCAGCGGCCGGAGGCCCCGAGTGCGAGTGCCGCGGCGCTGGACGCGCTGTTGTGCCGCCCGGCGCTCACCTTCGCGGCCTTCAACGCGCAGTTCCGCAAGAAGTCGGCCTTCACGGTCGGCGAGCTGTACCAGATGATGCTGCTGCAGGCGCCCGGGCTCAGCGCGGCCAAGGCGGCGGCCCTCGCCGCGAGCTTCCGCTCCTTCCACGAGCTGCGCGCGGCGCTCGCGGTCCCAGACAAGCGCGGGCCGCTGGACGCCGTGCGCTGCGGCGACGGCCAGCGCCGCCTCGGCGCCAAGACGCTCAAGGCGCTCGCGCTGCTGCTGCAATCGCCCGACTACGCCGCGCTCGCGGACCCCGGCGGCCAAAATTGATAACGATATCATCGCTTTGCTCCGCCACCAAACTTGCTGTTTTTGATACATTTCATGAATTATTTCTTGATAATAAACGAAGCCTGTATTATTGGATAGGACGTGTAAAATGGTTGAGTATATCTTGCTCGCCTCCCCCTCATGGTCGCATTCCCGAGGTTTCCCCCTGCGATCGCGGATCGGCATGCTGCAGGTGCGCGACGCCCCGCTGAGCGCGGCGCAGGAAGCGCAGCTGGTGGCACTCGAGCGCCGCGTACAGCTGCGTCTGCAGGCCGAGGCACACGCGGCGCTGGTGCGGCAGCGGTCGCCCGCGGCGGACGTGGTGCCGACGGTCAAGGTCCTGCTCTCGTCCTGCTCGGCCGCGTCCAACTCGCCCACGACGCCGGCCATGGACGCGGCCTTCGTCGCCTTCTCCGACCGCATGGGCGCGTGCGCGGCCCAGTGGGACGCGCTGTTCGCGCACGCGCACCAGTCGTTCGCGCTGGTGGAGGAGATGGAGGCGAGCCACGCGCAGGTGGCGGCCAAGACGCAGGCGCTGTACGAGAGCTTCGAGAAGGTACTCACGCAGGTCGAGGCGCTGGACGCGCGCGTCGAGGCCGTCGCCGCGCCCATGCCGCACTTCGTCGCCGTCGACGGCGTCGCGCACGCGCTGGGCTTCGGCGTCAAGTTTGCGCCGCCCTCGAGCGGTGGTGGAGCGCAGACGGAGACGGAGACGCCGACACCCTCGCAGACGCAGACGCCGGCCGTCCAGGTGTTCCAGCACCGCCGCAGCGTCGACCCGACCGCCGCCGCCTTCGACGCCGCGCTCGACAAGATCGACGAGTCCGTCGCCTTCCTCTCGCAGCACGTACGTCGCTCCGCCGTCTCTCGTCGCGAGGATATGACAGCCACTCGCTCACTCACGAGTCGCTGTGCTCATGCTGCAGCTAGACTACCGAGACGCCGCGTGCTACATTGACGCGTACCGGACGCTCCTGGCCGGCGGCATCCAGTGCCTGAAGGAGTACGCGGTCAACGGGCTGGACGCGGCCAAAGACGCCGTGTTCGAAGGCCTGCAGAAGGCCACCGCGCGCGCGCAGCAGGACACCGCGGGCAGCGCGACCACCGTGCGCGTGCACGTCGAGCTGGACGAGACGTCGCCGTACTACGTCGACTTCCAGCTCGTGGCGCCCGCGCTCGCGGCCGTTGCCAAGCAGCTGAATCGGCTGCGCGCGACCAACGCGGGCAACGTGAACGCCGCCAACATGCGCGCGCTCGACGAGGTGACGGCGGCGTACGCCAACCAGCGCGTGCAGCTGCTCTCGCCCGTGCTTGCGGCCTGGTTCGAGACCATTTCACAGACGTCCGACATCGTCAACGTGGTACGTGCCGCGTCCTCCGACCTCCCCGCTGCCGACTGCATCCCTCATGTGTGACGGTCACGTGCTGGTGACAGCTCCGCGTGAGCTGCACCCAGCTCATCCGGGTGTGCGAGGCCGAGTTCCGCCTGTTCCTCAAGCTGTTCGGCCGCGAGCCGACGGACCCGCTGTTCTCCTTCCACAGCGACGCTGGCGACGACGACGGCAACGATCTCAGCGACGACCAGGACGAGGACGGCAACGAGAACGCCTTCGAGTACGTCGCTTGGGATCATACCGCGTGAACTCGTCTCCGAGCTCTGACGACTGCCATGGCGTGGATGAACAGGCGGCTCATCTTCCAGCTGAGCGCGCTGCTGTACAATGTGGTGCGTCCGCAGTTGCTGCAGCAGCGCGACTTGGAGACGCTGTGCGAGACCATCCACGTGCTGCGCAGCGAGGTGATCGAGAGCCAAATCCAGCCGAGAGCCGCGCTCGCCGCCTTCACCGAGCCGGTGATGCACCGCATGATCCAGGACGCTCAGGAGCGCCTCATTCTCTGCGTGCAGAAGTACATTCGCGACGAAATCGAGGGCTTCACGCCAACTCTAGCAGACTTGGACTACCCGGACAAACTGATCAGCGCCGCCGCCTCGGGCGCCTCCATCTACGCCACGTGGTACCCGGCGCTCGAGCACACGCTCATGTGTCTGTCCAAGGTCTACCGCTTCGTCAATGTAAGTCTCGCGGTGTTCCAAGCGGAGGATATTGGGAAAGAGTTGGGCTGACCGATCGAGTGGCCGATCAGATGGAGATCTTCGAGGAGTTGGCGCAGGACGCGATCCGAATCTGCACGGTCGCGCTCAAGATGGCGTCTGCGGACGTGACAGCGGCCAAGGGCGAGCTACACGGCACACTGTTCCTCGTCAAGCACCTGCTGACGCTGCGCGAGCAGATCACGCCGTTCGACATTTCGTTCTCCCACACGAACAAGGCGCTGGACTTCACGAGCACGTCGGACGCCATGACGAACCTGCTCGCGGACGTGTCGACGCTGTTTTCCTTCGAGGCGCTGCAGCAGAACAGGCTCTTGGAGTTGTTCTCCAGCGCCATCCCGCAGATCCACGAGACGCGGTCGGACGTCAAGAAGGAGCTCGAGCAGGAGCTCAAGAAGAGCTGCGCCGCCTTCATCGAGGCCGTGCTGCAGCTCACGGCGCGGCCGCTGCTCGCGCTCATGAAGCAGGTCGCTGGCGTGCAGCAGCAGCAGCAGCGCATCGCTCCCGCGAGCAAGGCGACGGCGTTGGACTTCCGCCAGTGCGCGTTCACGGCCCCGAGCGAGGTGGCGCTCACGCTCGCGACGGTCGCGCAGCAGCTGGAGCAGCGCGCGCCCGAGATCCGCGGCACCATCCACGTGTACCTGCGCAACGCCTCGACCGAGACCATCCTATTTAAGCCCGTCCAGGTGCGGCGCTGGTGTGTGTGTGTGTCATCGCGTGCGGATCGTCCTGCATGGACTAACTCGTCTCTGATGATGTGCCTGGCAGCGCAACCTGCTGGACGCCGTCGAGAGTCTCCGCGCGCTCATGGAGCAGACGTACACGGCCGAGGAGCGCGCGCCGTGCGAGGACGCGTTCGCGCGCATGGTGGACCAACTGCGCGCGCTGTAATAGCGGAGCATCGCGTCCACCGTGGTATCCGCACCGTTGGTGGTCGCGCCGCGGCACCGAGACGCCCGCGAGGCGGACCACTCAACCACCACCAGCACCACGACATCATAGCAACACCATCACTGCCCACGTTCGACTACGCGCGGAGCGGTCGCACGTGCATGGAGACCGACGGCAGTCGGCGACTCGGCGTCATTATCAGATGTCGGATAGCGCCGCGCAATGAAACCAAAGATCCGTCTGATTCCAGCGAGCGCACGCGCACCTGTCGCGGAACCCAGCTGCATTCGCGCCGCCCTTAAAGTTCCTGCGTCGTGCTGAACGTCTGCTTTGCGTTGGCCAAGTGCCGCTTCGTTTGACTCGCGATTGTCTGCCATGTGGCTTTGAGCAACGCGTCCGTTTCAGCCAAGGGCTGTTTCTCTCCGGCTCGCCGCCAACAGCTGGGCAAACGCTTCGAGTGCACCACATGCACACGCCATCCCGAGCACCTCTGATACTGACACAAGTGGAGGTGTTTTGCACCAGAGGATAGTGTCCAGCGCATGGTCCAACGCCGCGCAATGCCCGCTCGAACGGTCGACGACGGCGGGAAGCAGTTGGACCGTGCGTACAGTACAGCACTGTGCGCGCAGGTGGCTCACGCGCGTCCGCCTGCTTCCAGTCGAGCTGGCGCCACTCACGGCGCTCGCCAGCTGTTTCCCCGCGCCTCTGCAGAATCATTCAGCTCACGCGGTTGGACAGCGTTCAGTACCGGCGGTACCCATGATGACCCGCGTTTCATACTGTTGGACTGTAGTCAGTTCGGCGGCCATCTGGCGCCGCGCATGCGAACAACAAAAAAACAGCCGACGACTCTTTTGACTTGAACAAACTATGCCGCCAACCGTTTCTTTGATCGCGCCTGCAATCGCACCTGCTTCCTGCCTATAGAAACAGCATCTTGCCGCCCCTGATATGACACACAACACACAACTTGTGCCCGAGAGAATGCGCTGCGTGAAGGCGCTTGTTGTCCGAAGGACACGCGCTCCCGGCCGCTGTCATTCCCCAATCTGCTGCATCGGCCTCACGCCGATCGATCGCTTCAAGCCACACGCAATTCACGATGCTGCGCCGCGCGCTGGGCCTCACGGCGGCGGCCGTCGCCGTCGTCTCCGCCGCCGCGGCCTCCACCAGCGACTACGGCTTCGACGCCCTGGCGAACGACTCGGCGTCTTCCGGCGTGGTCGGCACGGTCGAGACCGAGGAGCGCGGGTACGAAGGCACGTCGAGCCAGCAGCAGTCGAGCCACATCCAGTACAAGATCCGCAGCGGCGAGGTCAAGAGCCGCGGCGTGAACCTCGGCGGCTGGCTCGTGGCGGAGCACTGGATGACGAGCGCGGCCGACTTTTGGTCGGGCGTGAGCGAGGACGACGCCGGCAAGGGCGAGTACACGGCCATCGCCAAGGCGGCCGACCAGGACACGATCCGCTCCAACCTGGAGAACCACCACAACACGTTCATCACGGAGACGGAGATCCAGGCGATCGCGGACGCCGGACTCAACACGGTGCGCGTGCCTGTGGGCTACTGGATCCCGGGCTTCGACGACGACGACCCGTCGGGAGCGGCCGACTGGAAGGTCTTCACGAACGGCACCATCAAGTACCTGGACCTGCTCATCAAGGACTGGGCCAACACGCACAACGTGGCCGTGCTCATCAGCATCCACGCCGCCAAGGGCTCGCAGAACGGCGCCGACCACTCGTCGCCGTGCAGCCCGGGCACGGCGTACTGGAGCGACTTTGACGAGAACATGAGCAACACGGTCTCGCTCGCCAAGTTCCTCGCCGACCGCTACAAGGACGAGCCGGCGTTCCTCGGCATTGGCTTGCTCAACGAGCCCAACGGGACGACGGACGAGGACAAGCTGTACGCGTACTACCAGAGCGCTTACAGCGTCATTCGCGAGTTCAGCGACTGCGTGCTGAGCGTGTCGCCGCTGCTGTACAAGCAGGCGCCGGACGTCATGAACGGCTTCATGGAGGCGCCAGACTACACGAACGTCTGGGTCGAGTGGCACCGCTACTTCGTCTGGGGCTACGAGCAGACGAGCGAGAGCGACCTGCTCAACGTGGCCGTCAGCACGGACTTCCAGGGCGACGTGAGCGACTGGAACGGCCGCAGCGGCCACAACCGCCTCTTCATCGGCGAATGGAGCTTCGCGACCGCCGGCAAGTTCACCGACGACCAGAGCGCGTACTACGAGTTCGCGCGCGCGCAGGTGGCCGTCATGAACCAGGCCGAGGGCGGCTGGACGTTCTGGAGCTGGCGCATCTACGGCGACGAGCAGGGCTTCAACGGCTGGTCGCTGCGCTCCGTGCTGCGCGACGACACGCTTAGGTCGATCGTCCTCTCGGACGCCTAGCGGCGCTCCAACACCGGCATCTCCGTGTCCAAAGTCGCGTCTCTGGGGTGTTGTTGTTCGTCCCAAATCCACCAAATAGAAGTGATCGTCTCTCACACGCGCGTCTTCGTCCTTGGAGTGTGTTTGTAGCGGTGCAGTGACCGCTCCAGGATCTCGCCAGGATGTGCATGAGGCTGAAGAGGCTGCAGATCCTCCTGGAAGCGCATCTGCTGCTTCAGAATTCGCCGCCAAGCGGATGGCGGCACCCACCGAGCACAGCTGACGCAATGGCGAACAGCATACGACCCGCCAGGTGGTGGTGACCAGCTGAGCGTCCACGCCGAAGCGAAGTCCGGACGCCGCAGCTATCCTAAGATCCAAAGCGATCAAGGCGGCGCGACTTATGGGCTCATCACCTCTCCAGCAGTTCAGAGGGCGTCGTCTCCTGCACATCTGAGTTCTGACCCTTTTTCCCGTGCAGATGACAAGCAAGAGTAAAATGGGGACACGAATCGGCATACTGAATTCAAGCTCTAACGATTAATCGGGGGTTGGACACTTCTAATCCGGGGACAGGAGACTGCACACCCAAACAAAACCAGCTGTTTTCTTGTCGATCCGAACTCCTGGTCCAAGTCAAAAGTGGTGATCACAACATGTCCCCATTCGCACTCGATACTGAACACAAGTGATCCGCTTTCAGCTCGCGACTGCCAAGAAGACGCGAGCGAACCAGATGGCGAGGCCCTCAAGCACGCACCGTAAAGTCAGATCCAATATGGCGGCACGCCCACCAAGACGCCAACGCGCTATAATCGCGTCCAGGAGCCTAAATGCACGCCTTCCCGTGGCTCGCACGGCCCTCCATGGCGCTGCCAGTGTCCTCTCGCCCGGCCGCTGGTGACGGCCATCCTCCCAGTGACCCGAGACGCCGCCCGGCGCGTTCCTCAGTGGCCAATTCGCGCTCCATCCATCACATCCGCGCCTCCTCCTCGCCACTTTCCTCTCCATAGCAGTCATGCTGGCGTCTCTACTACTACGCGCGGGTGCCGCGATGCTGCTGATGGGTGCGAGCCTCTGCGCTGGTGACACGAGCGTGACGTTCCAGGACGGGGGCGACAGCGCGAGCGCCGCGGCGGGCCAGGTGTCGGCTTACTCGTCCAGCTCGTTGTCCAGCTCGGCGTCGTGGTCGACCGACGGGTCGGAGCACGTGCAGTACCAGATCCGCAGCGGCGCGGTGGCGAGCAAGGGCGTGTGTCTCGGCTCGTGGCTCGTGGCCGAGTACTGGATGACGAGCGCGGCCGACTTCTGGACGGGTGCGACCAACGCGAGCGACGGCGAGTACACGGCCATCACGCAGGCGAGCGACCCGGACACGATCCGCTCCAACCTGGAGAACCACCACAACACGTTCATCACCGAGTCGGAGATCGCCGACATCGCCGCCGCGGGGCTCAACACGGTGCGCGTGCCCATCGGGTACTGGATCGTGGGCTTCGACGACTTCGACCCGTCGGGCAAGGCCGAGTGGGCGGCCTACACGAACGGCACCATCGCGTACCTGGACGCGCTCGTGACCGACTGGGCGCGCAAGTACGACGTGGCCGTGCTGCTCAGCGTGCACGGCGCCAAGGGCTCGCAGAACGGCGCGGACCACTCGTCGCCCGTGGTGCCCGGTACGGCGTACTGGGGACAGTTCGAGGAGAACGTGAACAACACGATCGCGCTCGTCGCGTACCTGGCGGACCGCTACAAGGACGAGCCGGCGTTCCTCGGCATCGGCCTGCTCAACGAGCCCAACGCCGAGACGATGCAGGAGGTGCTGTACGCCTACTACGAGGCCGCGTACGCCGCCGTGCGCGCCGTCAGCGACTGCGTGCTCACCATCGCGCCGCTGCTGTACGAGCAGTCGCCGGACGCCATGAACGGCTTCATGGAGGCGCCAGACTACACGAACGTCTGGGTCGAGTGGCACCCGTACTTCGTCTGGGGCTACGACGACGTGTCGGCCGAGGATCTCATCACGACATCGGTCGAGACGAGCTTCCAGGGCGACGTGGCCACCTGGAACAACCGCACGGGCCACAACCGCCTCTTCATCGGCGAGTGGTGCTTCTCGACCAACAACAAGTTCACGGACAACGACGCGCTCTTCCACCAGTTCGCGGCCGCGCAAACCGCCGTCGTCGACCAGGCGGGCGGCGGGTGGACCTACTGGGCCTGGCGGCTCTACGGCGACGAGACCGGGCTCAACACGTGGTCGCTGCGCGCCGTGCTGCGCAACGAGACGCTGCGCGAGATCCTGCTGCCCGGCAGCGGCAGCAGCAGCGAGAGCGGCGCCAGCCAGACCAGCCAGCAGCAGCAGCAGCAGACCACGACGCGGCTGCTGTGAGCTGGCGATCCTTCATGTGTGTGCGTGTGTCGTTCATGGCGCTCTCAGAGAGCAGGTAGACCCGGAAACGTGATAGCATTCCCTGGCTCGTGTCGTTGGATTGGTCGTCTCGCAAGGTGCTCCGAGGCTCACTCGATATAGATGAGGCGCGAGCTGGGCAACACCTCACCCACCGCTCCCTGGTCGTGTCTATTCCTGGCGTGGTGACCCATGGCACAGCCGACAACTGGACACGCGCTGGCTGGTCTCTCGGGCGCTAAAAGCGTCGTGGAACGCGTCTTGCCTGTGCATATTCCTGCATCGTGAGCGCAGCTATTCTCGTCCGCGTCCGCTGCCTTCGGGTCGGCTTCTTGTCTCCACGCGGTCCACTACCACTGGCGAGGATGTGCTTGCTGGTTGGAGGCTCAGGTTGAGGGTCTGGATCGCATGGAGAGCGGTGTGCACGCGTATTAATAGCGAGGCGAGGCCGCATCGACTCCCTTCCACCTCGGCCTGATGCTCGCGGTACCCTCGCTGTCGCTGCGCCTCCGCTCGACCCATTCGACGATTCGCGACACCGCGAGCACGACACCACCGCCTCGACATCGCCCAAGCCAGCTTCCAACGGACGCTGGGACCGATGGACGGGCCTCCTCGTCGACGATGGCTCTCGCTCGCAGCCGCTTCGGTGGCAGTGATGGCTGCAATGGCTCCGCCCGCGGGTGTGAATGCCATGGCTCCCAACTTTGCGCTCCAGTCGACGCTGACCAAGCTTCGGGGCCAGGCCGTGGCGGCGTACACTGCCACCACTCGCGACGGAGGACCAGTGGACGCGCACGCCATCTACCAGCAGATGCTCGCGCGCCGCCGTCTTGAGGCGACGACCGAGGAGAAGGCGACTGCCCAGGCGAATCAAGTCGGTGAGTCGGTGCGCAAGGCCATCAAGCAGCTTCGCGGCGGCACCGAGAAGTTCTACAACGACCTGATCACGGCCGTGCAGATCAAGCTGTGCGAGTCGGACGACACCAAGAAGACGCGCTATGTCTCCTCGACCGATGACCGCGCCTACCTCTACGACGACGGGTCGTGCATCAAGCTCATCAATGCCGTCGACTCGGAGACCACGCAGGCGTACGACCAGGGGATGTGCGAGGTCAAACCCAACTGCTACTGGGACGACTTTGACCCGCAGACGGACACGGACCGCTACACCAAGTATGCCGAGTCGGAGACCATGACGGCGGACGACGCGGACGCCAAGCTCAAGTCGTACGCGCAGTCCGTGGGCATGTTCGCGGCGCCGGGTATCATCCTGGCGGTGCTGAGTCTGCTCACCATGTTCTTCTTCTTGCTGTGCCGCTGCTGCTGCAACAAGTGTGGCGGCCGCAAGCCGCGCGAGGGAGGCTACTCGTGCGTCGAGAAGTTCCTGCCCGTGCTCTTTTTTTTCCTGTTCGGCGTCGGCATCGCCGCGTGTGCAGGCGCCGCCTTCCTGTACCGCACCACGGCTGTCGACGGCGTCAGTGACACGTTCGGTGGCATCTCGCACACCATCGGCAACGCCTCCGAGTGGACGTACGAGATCAGCACACCGCTCGAAAGCATCCGCGACACGGTGGTCGACTCGACGACCAGCATCTCGACCACGCTGAGCGGCATGGATAACATCGGCACCGACATGAACACGCTCGTGGGTATGCTGAATGCGATCGGGACGGACGTGTCGGGGCTCAAGCTGCCAACTGATTGCACTTCGGATGACACGGTCTGCATCGAGTGCACCACCTGCAGCGAAATTGGAAGTGAGGTGACGGCTGCCGCGACGCAGATCGACGAAAATGCCGGACCGGCCGTCGCCGACCTCGACACTGTGCACGAGGAACTCAACAGTTTGCTGGTGGACGTCGCCGACGATGTCAAGAACGCCGTCAAGACGACGGTGGACATGCTGGAGAGCGTCCGCAAGACGCTGGACGACACGCAAGGACAGATCGACGACGTGCAGAAGTACTTCGACGACTACAAGGAGTACATCGGGTACGCCATCCTGGCCATCTTCGCGGTCGGGCTCGTGGTGGTCGCCGTCGGCCTCATCGGCGTGCTCTTCGGGCTCACGCCCATCAAGATCCTGGCCAACATCATGCACATCGCCTACTTCCTCGGCTTCATCGCGCTGTTCGTGACCTTCCTCATCAGCGCCATCATGCTCGCCGTAAGCGTGCTCATGGGCGACATGTGTGAGGTCGTCGACATACTCTCGCAGAACTGGACCGTGCCGCTCGGAGACGACACGGGCAAGATCGTGGACGCGTGCTTCCAGAACCAGTCACTCATCGACGTGCTCGATCTGTCCGACAAGTTTGAGTTTGCGCGCGGTGGTATCGACTTTCCTGATATTGACCTGAGCAGCGCGACCAACTTCGACGCTCTCGACACTCTTGACTCAACCATTCAAGGGACAACCGCCGAAGGAGTATTTCCTGTTGCTGACGATTTATCCAGCGCTGTCGCCGCGCTCAACACGTTTACTGAGCAGGACGACGGCACCGCGTGCCAACCGGCCGATAGCTACACCGAGAATAACATTCTCGAGCCCTGGGCCGACAACAACGAGAACCCTGATCCGACCCCCGTTCCGCGCACCTACATGGAAGACCGTTATACTCAGTATGACGGCGTTTGCACGTTGGCAAACGGCGATATCGAGAACACATGCAGCGACGGTAACACTTGCGCCTTCTCGGAGAACGTTGGCGAGAAGTACTCGGTGGCGAACAGCCTGAAAACGGTCCAAGTGGACAGTACGACATTCGTGACGGGGCTTCAGACGGATGTGGCTGCCGTCATGACCTTCTCGGAGACTTTTTCGACCAAGTTGACAACTATGACGGACGCGATCGGCACCATCAAGGATGACCTCGAGGCCTCGCTCATCAAGAATGTCGACGACTTCGAGGCCGTCATGTACTGCACGTTCATCTCCGACGGGTACGACGAGATCTTCGCCGCGCTCTGCGGCGATGTGATGCCGTCGCTCACGATGCTGTCGCTGCTGCTGTACCTGGTGGGCTTCTTCCTCATCCCGGTCAACGTGTGCCTCATCATCGGTGTTAAGCGCCTCAAGGCGCGCGGCAACGGCGGACATGTCATGGACAACGAGATGAAGTTCAAGTAGACCGATGATCGGATGCCCACCACAGGGAAGAGTTGCAAGCCTCCTTGACTCTAATTCATATTTTTAAATCTATCACTGCTCAACAAAAAATCTTGTGAGGAAGAAGCATGCCTTGCCAGGTCACTATGATAGCTGGCGCAGTGTTGTCAATGGGGAGGAGCCAACCAACTCAGTGAAGGAGAGATGCTTACGCCAAGACGAGAAACGGTGAGCACTGAATGTTGACAAGCAGTTCCATGAGAGGCCTATTATTAGTTCAATCATCTGCTCTTTCTTGATCTTCCTCAGTTCTCAATCGGACATTGAGACCGCATCGAGAAGCCGCCGGCTGTCGGGAAAAGCGGCAATGAGCGGGGGTTCCCTACTTCGACGGCTCGCTTTTGCAGCAGCTTTGATGTCATGCGCTGCTGCTGGTCTGGTGACCGCTGTCGCTGCGAGCAGTGTTTCACCAACCCTGCGCCAGGAAGCTGCGACCTCCAGTTGGACTCCAGCCATTGCTGGTGATCAGTATCAGTCTATCGACGCACGAACGCTCTCATCCCGCCGACTTGACACTTCGGAGACGGACACGGTGCTCAACAAGATGATGGTACAAGCGAGTCAAGCCGGCAATCGAGTGCGCAAGGCCATCAAGTGGCTCCGTGGGGGCTCGGACGAGTTCTACCAGCAGCTGGTCACAGCCGTCAAGATCAACATTTGCGAGTCGAATGAGGAGAAGACGACGCGGTTCGTTTCTGCAGACAACAGCAAAGCGTACAAGTACAGCAATGGCTCGTGCGTCAAGCTCGTCAATGCCACGGACCACACGACGGTCGATGCGTACTACCAGCACAAGTGCGAAGTGAAGCCCAACTGCCACTGGGCTGATTTCGACCCGTGGACGGACACGAACCGCTTGACCACTTTCGAGAAGAACAAAACCATGACACCGGACGAGGCTACGGCCAAGGTCAGTGCGTACGCAAACTCCGTGATGGTGTTCGCGGTGCCAGGGATCGTGTTGAGCGCGCTGAGCCTGCTCACTATGTTCTTCTTCCTCATGTGCCGCTGTTGCTGCAACAAGTGCGGCGGTCGTGCGCCGCGAGCAAGCGGTTACTCGCGCTCGGAGATCTTTATGCCCGTTCTCTTCTTCCTCGCGTTCGGAACGGGCATTTGTGTGTGCGCCAGCTTCTCCTTCTTCCATCGTGAAATCGCCCTCGACGGCATCTCCGCTACGTTCAACGGGGTTAACCACACGCTGCAAAACGCCTCGGACTGGACGTACACGATCAGCGCGCCACTCGAACACATTCGCGACACGGTCCTCGACGCTACAGCCAACATTTCGTCGGCACTCAGTGGCTTAGGCGGCATTGGCGACGACTTGGACACGTTTGTCGGTCTGCTGGACAAAATTGCAGGCGATATCAGCGTCGACGCCTTGCCGGAGGACTGCAACCCAGAGAAAGACGTGGTCTGTATCCCCTGCGTCGCGTGTGGTCTCATCGGCTCTAAGGTGACGGCGTCAACGATGCAGATCAAGACCAACGCGGAGCCAGCGGTCAGCGAGGTCGAGATCATGCACGGACAGATCGACGTGCTGCTGGTGGACATTGCCGGTGAGGTCCGGGACGAGCTGAACGAGCAGGTGGACATGATCAGCGGGATGCGAGATACGATCGCCAAAGTCCAGGACCAGATGGACAACGTCGAAGACTACTTCATCACGTACAGACCGGTTATTTCCAGCGCGATCCGCGCCATCTTCGCGTTTGGTGCCGCCTTGGTCGCGGGTGTCGGCTTCATTGGCGTACTCTTCGGCCTCTCACCATTCAAGGTGCTCGCAACCATCATTCACGCCGCCTACTTCCTCGGCTTCCTCGCGCTGTTCATGAGCTTCCTCATCAGCGCCGTGGCGCTTGCGGTGAGCATCTTGATGGGGGACACCTGCGAGGTGGTCGACATGTTTTCCAGAAACTGGACGGTTCCACTCGGAGACGACGCCGGCCGCATTGCAAACGCGTGCTTCCGCAACGAGTCGCTCATCGGCGTCCTAGGATTAGAGGACAAACTCGCGTTTGCGCGCGGCGGCATTGCCTTCCCCGACATTGACACCTCCGAGGTGACCAACTTCTCCCAACTGACGAATCTGTCCGACGCCGTCCTAAACACGACCGCAGAAGACGTGTTCCCGGTTTCCGGCATGCTGAATGACTCGATCGACCTACTCAACACTCTTACGGGGCAAACTGCAGGTTCCTGTACGCCTGGCGGAGGTCATTACGTCGCAGACGCCACGATCCTAACGCCGTGGAACGTGACGAACGACCCGCCAGCTTCCTCGGGCTTCTCCTTCATGGTGCAGCGTTACCACGCCTACGACGGCGATTGCGGTTCGTCCAACCCCACCGCCGTGCCATTCTCGTGCTATGGCGACGCCTGCCCCTTCTCGCTGCGTGTCGGTCAGGAGTATTTGGAGGGGAACAGTCTATACATGGTCAAGGTGACCAGCGAGAGCTTCGTGGAGAGGTTGCACGCCGACGTCTCCGCGCTGGTGACCTTCTCGGTGTCGTTCGCGGCCAAAATCACCGACATGGTGACCGCCGTGTACGCTGTCAAGGCTCAGCTCGAGCCCTCGCTCATCAAGGACGTCGACGACTTCGAGGACGTCATGTACTGCACCTTTGCGGCTGACGGATACGCCGAGGTCTTCGACGCGCTGTGCGGCGACGTGGTGCCGTCGCTCACTATGCTGTCGCTGCTGCTGTACCTGGTGGGCTTCTTCCTCATCCCGGTCAACGTGTGCCTCGTCATCCTGGCCAAGCGGCTGCGGGCGCGCACCCACCGCTCGCTCGTCGTCGAGGACGACATCAAGGGCGCCAAGCCGCCGGAGACGGAGCAGCCGGCGACCGAGACGATCTGACCGCCGAAGTTGAAGCTGTTGCTGCTTTGATGGCTACAATATACGTGGTGCACACTATATGATGTGGCGCAGTGTGTCATGCAAACTTAGTGGCTTATCCAATATCACTAAGTACGTATATATATCGAACTTAAGACGAACTTTAGACCGTCGCCGCCGCCACAGGAAGCTCGCATCGACGAAAATGAAGATGACGATGCTCGGGAGGCGGGCGGCGAAGGCGCTGGGGCGACGCCCTGTGGTCCACGCTCGGCTGGCGTCCACATCGTCAATGGGCGCGCCAGGGAGCGAGTCGTTCTACCAGTTTAACTGGCTGGAGGAGGGCTGCGGGGACGTGCCGGCCGCGCCGCGCGCACTCGACTTGGAGACGAGCGAGATGCTGCGCGGCGGCCACGCGCTGCAAGTGGCCAGCGCCAGTCTCATTGACGGCCAGGTGCGGTCTGGAGGCTCTGTGAGGCCTTCTGTAAAGGCTCTGACGCTGTCTGGTGGCCATGGTGCAGCTGGCGGGGGCGGCACGCGGCGGACCGACGGCCTTCTCGCCGACGCACGTGGAGACGCTCAAGGTGACGCTCTGCAGCTTTGAATGGGCGACTAGCAGGACAGGAAGGAAGCTGAAGCGGCGGTTGTTGGTTGTGCAGGACCTCGGCGAGCTGGAGAAGCGCGCGATGGAGCGCCTGGAGGCGGCGGTGCGCTCCGAGGGCTTCCGCTACCGCCCGAGCCTCGTGCTGCCCGCCGTGCACTGCGGCAGCCAAGTCGTCGGTGCGTTGGCTGCGGTCGGTACCACGCCGAAGCTTGGAACTTGCGCTCACTCTATCGGCTGCAGGCGGACTGCTGAGCTGGTTCGGCGAGGACGTGAGCGCGGCGTACGTGGCGGGCGTCAAGTCGGCCATCGGCGACTACTACAACGACCAGATCCGCGAGATCTACGAGCACAAGCCCGAGGAGCTGGCACTGAAAGAGGTGCGTGCAGAACGGAACAGCACCAGACTCGCCAAGACGCCTTCGTGGTTCTAACTGTCGCGGCGGTCGCTGTGTTCTAGCTGTTCAAGGTGACGCGGGACGAGGAGCTGGCGTTCGTGGACGAGGTCATGCCCGACACGCTGGAGCAGTACCAGGACAGCTCGAGCCCGGTCACGACGGTGGCCAAGACGACGACCAAGGTGCTGCTGGCGGTCGCCAAGGTCGTCTAGTCGGACACGAGAGGCGAGTGACGACGAGGAAAGCTCAGATAACCTGGCAAGCAACAAGCAGAGCGCGTGCTTGACGTGAAGCATGCGTTGCGTGGCCCATCGTTACTCGACCGACTTAAACAGCAGGACGTAGTTCTGGTCGGCCTGGAAGAAGAGCAGGAACTGCGTGTCGTACGCGATGGAGCAGCCGAAGCCCTTGCCGACGATGCAGTGCCACGTCTGGCCGTGCTTCTGGTCGAAGTACTTCTTCATGTCAGTCGCGATGTCCTTCTCGATCGCCGACGGGCTGCGCTGCATGAACTCGATGAAGTGCGAGATGGCGTCCTCCTTGAGCGTCGTCGGCAACTCCAGCCGCAGCACCGCGATCTTGGGCACACGGCCGGTCGCCTCGCCGCCGCCGTGCTCGCCCGAGGCCGCGCCGCCCTCGGCGTCCACCGCCTTGTTCGCATCCGGAGGGCCCATGGAGCGTGCTTGGTGGTGGCGGCGATCTCTCGGATGCCAAACTCTAAATGCAGGCGTGATCCACGTGAAGAGCCGTCGTCTGCGGCCCTTGGGCTGCCGCCCGTGGACACAAAGCGGCGTCGGATCGATTGCATTGCCAAACACATCTGTCTTCAACTTGAGAGGACAAGCACACACATGCACGCACACAAACGCACTCCCTCCCATCTATCTTCTATCTAGCTGGACTTGGTCCGCAGACAAGCCAAGAGACTCACGCGCGAGTGGCGTGGCGCTTGATCGATGGGACGCCTTCGTCCGCGCTGCCGCCGTCGGTGGGGCTGCTTCCTCTGCTCCACATGCGGCGCTTCACGCGGTCGACTGTCCGCGTCGAGTACAGCTCGAAGAAGGACGAGGCCGTGGACGAAAGACACTCGTACCGATGGTCGCTGCCTGAGCCGTCCGTAGACGCAGCGCGCGCGTACACGAAGATGCGGAAGCAGAACGGAAACGTCTGCGCGGGAGCCGACCGCGTGGCCTTGCGCTTCTTCTTGAGCATCGGACGCACCTTCCACACGTCCGGCAGAAAGAACCACGTGCTGCGGACGATCTCTGCTCCGTTCGCACTGACAGCCGGTCGATCCGTGCCGGCACAAGCCACTGGCACCAGAACACGGCGCTCCTCCATTTCGACGGCCTGGAAGCACGAGTAGCGGAACTGCTCGAAGCTCGCGGACGTCTCGAACGTCGGCGGTCGCGACAGGTGCTCGACCAGCAGCGACGTGTGCTCCTGCTGCTGCGGGACTCGTTCGAACCGCCCGAGCACAAACAGCTCTTGGGTGCCTCCTCCGCTGCTGGAGGCGCCGACGCCGAGCTCGTACTTCATGTGGCGGGCGAGCACGATGGTGTTCGTCGTCCCGGAACCCGCAAACCCATTGGCCAAGCCCACCAACGACGAGGCGGATGCTGTCGACGCGGCCATTTGCTGGTTGAACGCGGCAGTCAGGACGTGGCAGTACACTGGCCCGCGACACACGCCGACAGACGAATGCTTGCGGTTGTTCATCTTCATCGAGTAGAAATCCGAGTGCTCGGGACACGACGGGAAGCATTGCAGGTTCTTCCGCCCGTTCTTCCAGTAGCAGTCGTTCAGCAACGTCAGTAGCTGCACCTTGGCGGCCCCGTTGATCGATCCGGCTCCTCCGCTTCGCTTGTTGATGAGCTCATAGGCGAGCTCGCGGTCCGTGCTGGTGACAGGAAGCGGGTGACTGCTAATGGCCGACGACGACACGCAGCTAGCTGCCTGGTTCACGACTGTGGGCTGGTGTACGACAGTC
The DNA here is from genome assembly GCA_023338175.1 of Phytopythium delawarense. Lineage (NCBI taxonomy): Eukaryota > Oomycota > Peronosporomycetes > Pythiales > Pythiaceae > Phytopythium > Phytopythium delawarense. The sequence continues at coordinate 26,388 of JAADYF010000265.1, forward strand.
GTCCTCGTCGATTGTGCCATGCGCGAGCTGACCGCAGCAGCGACAGCACCACGCGCATGCTGCATCGCCTGCCTTTTGCCGCCGTCTCGCTGGGGGAAGCTGGAGAAGTCGGCTTCCGTGATGATCTCACTGCGAGGGCGTCGGCGCAACGACGAGTGAATCGTGCTCGACGCGTCCAGGAACTCGGAGCTTGCGCTGTCCGCGCGAGTTCCCATCCACGCCGCTACTTGTTGGCTTTGAAACAACTCCATCCCGCCACTCGTCCCGTTCATGCCATCGCTCAGCTTGCCGCCCTCCACGAGGAGCGAACCAGGTCGAAAACCGAGGTTGTACGCGCACGCCGAGTCCGGCGAGGAGCGCGATTCCCACGCGCTAAACGTCGGCAGGGTGTCTTCGCCCTCCACAGCGACGGCCGTCGTCAGGTACGGCGGGAAGCCCTCCATGTGCACAGGCGAAAGAGGGAACCCTCGCGGCGAGCAGATCGGCATAGACACGCCCTCGAACGGGTTCCCGAACAGGTCGCTCTCTCCGAGTGTCGCTGGGTTGTGGAGCGCGGAGGTCGAGCTCACGATCGGCGTCAAAGCGGACGCGTCCGCCGACGAGATCGGGAACGTCGGGATCCCTGCCTCCGAGTCGGCTGGCAGCCAAGGCGACCCCAAACATGCGAGCTGGCCGCTGCTGCTCGGAGCGAAGCTCATCTGGTCCTCCGCGCTCGGCGTCGACTGCAAGTCGCTGGCCGCGCGAACTTGCTGCCGCGCGTGCCAGGAAACGTCCTGCTGCCGGATATTCTCGCCGCCTGCCCCCCACATCCAATGAGCTGGTCGAAGATCCTCGGTGGCTGCTCCGCTGTGGTCCTGCTGCTGGTCAGCTTGGCGGTGGAACGGCGTCTCGAACTTGAGCGCCACCGGCGCATCTTCCGTTCTGTTAAACGCGGTCGCGGGAGTACTGCTCGTGGCGCAGGGGACTGTCCCGCTGGCGCCGACGCCGCTCGATCGCCAGTCGCTGAAATCGCGGGGTGTTTCTGTGGGACTGCGCATGGCGGGCTGGTTGGCCATCGACAGCCGGCCGCCGGGCTTGTCGTGTGCCACCTTATCCCCAGGGAAAAACGCTAACGCCGACTCGTATTGCATGAGACGACGAACACCTCGCCAGAGGGGAAAGCTGAAGCGGACGCCGCGTGTGGGAGATGCTTGCCCTGGACCTGCCACTGGCACGCCCTACCACGCTGGCCACGCGCCTGCCACGACGCCTGTCACGCGGAGAAGAAGAAGAAGAAGAAGAAGAAGAAGAAGAAGCAGCACGAGAGCCGTTGAGAGGGGGAACGCAACGCGGATCTGTGGCGCGAGGCTGTCTACTCGCCGCGCAGCCGAGATGGAATGATCTTCCAACGGACCGGCGCGCGCGCGTTTGGATGCTGCTGCTGGTCGGACGGTCTCGACGATACGTTTTCATGAATGC
>JAADYF010000266.1:0-27845 GCA_023338175.1 Phytopythium delawarense
ACCATGCCTTCCTCCGACGCACACATCAGCGCTGTTTTCCCGTCATTGTTGACAGCATCCACGTCGGCGCCTCGATCGACGAGAAACCGAACGACGTCAAGTTTGCCGTACTGCGACGCGACAAGGAGGGCAGTCATGCCAAACAAGGCTTCCGCATTCAGCGAGACGCCGTCATCGAGCACCAACCCACGCACGCGCTCCAAATCGCCGGCCCTCGCCGCGTCTATCAACGCTTCGACCTTGTCCTCGGCTCCCGCCATCGCACCCGGCTGCCTCGCTCTCAGTCGACCAGCGCACGCGTTGCGGGATCCCCTCGTTCTCAAGTTGAGAATCTCAACCCCTTCAGGCTGAGATGTGCTTTTCAATCCGGTCCGGGTTCTTGACTTTCGGCCCACGTGGACTCAGTTATTTATCAGACAGACACCTTTGAGGATGACTCGACCCGACCCAGGTTTTGATCTGCACCCATTCAGCCCTTCTCAGTTCAACTTGAACTCAGAAAGAGATCGCAAGCCCGATGCCGAGGACTTTCCTAAAGTGACGTCGCGCAAGCGGCAATGGACGCGGGCAAGCCGGTCATGAGGGTTCCAAGGGGGCCAGCGGTAAACCAACTGACGCCGTTGGACCTGCGCTTGCGTCCGGTGCGGCTGCGGGTCTGTGCCAAGCGTGGGCTTCCCAGGAGGTAGACAGAATCGGATGTCTGAAAGCGCTTTGGACAGCGGCGGTTGATCGGGGAAGATGGCAGCTAGCAACCAAGTACTTTGTGAGGCGTCTTGAAGGTGGCTTGCATGCATCGATCGAAGGGCTGGGCGAAGGAAGACCAACACTCAGGGGATCCTCCTCTCCTCACCTCCCCTGTTGATGCTCTGCCAGAGGCCAATCTCGATTCCTCCTGCCACTCTTCAATCATGACGCGGCAGACCGCAGCGGCCTCGCTTGTGCCGCCCCGTCGGCGATCGCCTCGACTTGCGGCCTCTAGTGTCGCCACCACAGCAGCACCGATCCTGAAAGCGACCGAGAAGCTGAACCGTGGCGGAAACAATGAGCGCATGGTGGCGTTCCTCCGTGGTGTCAACATGTTCGGCGGCGTGCACAGCATGTCCGTGATCCGAGATGCCCTCACGACTGACGGACTCGCAAACGTTGCCACCTTTCTTATCAGCGGGAACGTCGTCTTCGATGTCCAGAGACGCTCCAATGCCACACCCGCGGGTCTAGAGCGTCGCATTGAGCGAGTGCTGCGCGCCACATTCGACCAGGACATCCCAGTGTACGTCCGCTCCATGCGCGACATTGAAGGTGTGCTGGCCAAGCTACAGCCAGCACCCACGACCTCCTTCTACTTCGGGATGCTCAAGCGCGAGCTCACGGCTGAGCAGCGGGCGGCGATCGCAGAGGCGGCGCCAGAGACGGACGAGGTCCAGTTCCTCGGCGCGCAGTTTGCCGTGCACGCGGCCAATCCGAACCGCTCGGTCATCTACAAATCATCACTCGAGAAGACGCTGGGCGAGCGGCTGACGGTGCGCAAGGTCAACACGTGGGCTCGCTTGGTGCGCAAGTTCGGCGGCGCCAGCGAGGCTCAGTAAGGACTCCTTAGCAGCGAGGGTGTCGTTCTGGAGCACCACTGTCGACGCATTCGTAATCCCAAGAGTGTTGTTGCCGCTGTGTGCGAGCACATCAGTTGGATTCATCACTTGTTGCTTTGGCGACGACTGGTCGTGTGCTCACTCCTGAATTGAACGCCTGCTCCACAGTCTCGGACTTCAAGATCTCCATGCCGACGACTCGGTCACGGGTTCGCAAAGCAACTGAAGACGCGGCCCCAAACGTCAATGTCGCGTCAGATGCATCCACAAGAATTCCGGACACCGAAGAGCCGTCTTCGAAGCGCGCCAAGCGAACTGCTCGATCGACGGCGAGGACGGCGACCGCAACCTCGGCGACTGGCGGGCGGCCGCTGTTCGCGTTCCTCCGCGGCGTCAACGTCGGTGGACGGACGCACAGCATGGCGTCCATCACTAAAGAGCTGACGGCGGCGGGCTTTGCGAACGTGTCGACGTTCCTCGCCAGCGGTAACGTCACGTTCTCCCTGGGCGACGAGGATGACGGCGCAACTGCTACAGCCAACGTGGAGGCGCGAGTCGAGCGCGTGCTGGCCGAGCTCTTCGGCGCGCACATCCCGGTGATAGTGCGGTCCGCGGGCGACCTCGAGCGCATCACGCGCGCCATCACCAAGCCGGCGACCGCCACCAACGTCGTGCTGCTCAAGGCCGCGCTGTCCGCCGAGCAGCGCGAGACGCTGCAGGCGCTCGCGTCGGCCACGGACGAGCTGCAGCCGCTCGAGAAGGAGTTCGTGTGGTACGCCAGCTCCAAGATGAGCGCGTCGCCGCTGTTCAAGTTGTCCTTCGAGAAGCGGCTCGGCGTCAGCGCCGCCACCGTCCGCACCGCCAACACGTTGCGCCGCTTGCTCGAGCGCTTCGGCACCACCGCGTGAGGTAACCTCGAATAGGTATCCCTCATGCCGTGTGAACGTATCAGATGAGCTCCCGATGCACGTATCGCAAAGGTATACAAATCGCCATCGAAAAGATCCCACTTTCAAATGAGCCGTCGACAAGGTATCCTCCACACTACGGTCTCTATGCAACTCCTGAGAATTTGCAGTTTCGCGTAGATATCGTTTATCAGATCCGTGCCCCTTCTCTCCTCGCATACTCAACCCAAGTCAGATTCGCGAAAGAACACACCCGCCAGCACTCCCAACGCCAAAAGCAGCCAAGATGGCGGAAGAGGAAGGCGAAGCACCGGGCGTCGGGCTCTTCCTGGGCTCTCGACGCTCGGCCGTGGCACTGCTGCGCGCCGGAGGCCACGCGGAGCTCGTGGTAGACGCGGAAGGGCGGCGCTGGACGCCCAGCTGCGTGGCGTGGGACGCGCAGGGCCGCGTGGTCGTGGGCTGCTCGGCGGCCGAGCGCGCGCAGCTGGACCCTCGCGGCGTCTTCTTCGACGTGCACCTGCTGCTCGCGCGCGCGTTCGACGACCTTGAGGTACAGGCGCTGGCGGCGCGCGTGCCGTATGATGTGGTCAACATCGACGGCCGGCCGCACGTGGCTGTGACGTCGGCGCAGGGCGAGTGCCAGGCCATGTCGCCCGAGCAGGTGCTAGCGCTGCTGGCCGCGCGGCTCAAACAGATCGCCGAGGACGCGCTGGGCCATGAAGTGCGCGACGTGGTCGTCACGGTCTCCATGAAGCTGAACGACTGCCTGCGAGAGGCGATCAAGGCCGTCGGCCGAGACGCCGGACTCGACGTCATCCGCGTCTCCACTGGCGCCATCTGCGCCTGCATCGGCTTCACTGGCACTCTCTTCGCCAGTGACGACTCCGAGGAGCACTTGCTCGTGGTGGTCTCACGGGACGGCGACTACGTCACGACGACGGCTATTATCTTGGAGGAGGGCATCTACGAGGTCATTGGGACCAAGAACCTGGACGCGGCAGCAATGCTCGACAAGAAGCAAACGCCGTTCGAGCACGCACTGCTGGCGGTGGATGCCATGCTGCACGAGAGTCACCAGAAGCGGCAGGACATCGAAGACGTGTACGTGGTTGGCGACTGGGAAGCCGACACAAACGTCTCCAACCAGATCCTGGAGTACACGGGCAACCCATCCGCGAAGATCCACATTGAAGCACCCGACGCCTTCGAGACGGCGCGCGGAGCGGCCATTATGTCTCACAACTTGAACAACACACCGCCAATCATCGAGATCTCGTGCCTGCTCAACTTCTTTCTGCTTTCTATGGGCGTGGAGACGGCGGGCGGCATCTTCACGCCGGTCGTGCGGCGAGGAACGACGATACCAGTTATCAAGTCGCGGATCTTCACGCCGCTGCACGAACTGCAGTCCAGCGTCGTCATCAAAGTGTTTGAAGGGGAGAGGGTCTGGGCAGCACATAGCCGGTGTCTTGGCCAACTGGAGCTTCACAACCTCCAGCGGCGCGCTGACAACCGACTTCCGCAGATCAAGGTGACGTTCGACATGGACTCCATGGACAACCTCGTGGTGTTCGCGGAGGAGCTCGGAACCGACAACAAGGCACAGTTCAGCTTGTCGGAGATCGAGCGACGGCTGACGAACGAACGACTCAACGAGATTCGAGACGGAGCAGAGGAGCACTACGAGGAAGACTTGGCGGTGTGCAACAGCCTGAGTCTGTGTGCGAGCGTGGACGAGTACCTTTCGCGGGTCACCTCGTACGCATCTCGAGTGACGGACGAGTACGGGATCGTACCGGCCTTCACAAGCAACCTGGTGGGCACCCATGCAGACGAGGACGACTGGATCCGGCTGGAGATGGCGTCGGCGAGCAGTACGATAATGGACGATCACGTCCGCGGTGTGCCGGATACGAAACCTTCTGCAGCTGTGAAGGGGGGCGTTCCAGAAATGGTGGCGATGGACAGCTGCATCTGCAGCTAAGCGAGAGCTGAATGTGCCAGCAATGGGGATGAGAGGCTGAAGATTCAAGCGTCGATGATGTTTGGGTGAGAAAGATGGCGGGAAGGAGTGAGCTGTAGCGGTAACACTAACAAGAGTAGCTTCCTCCTTGGTCGTTCATGACACAACACTTAATTCGCTCTAGAGGTTCTCGATCCATCTCGAGTACAGCGCTTCTTCCCTATCGAAATCGCTCGAGACGGAGCGAACCAAGGTTGTAGCAGAGTCCTCAAGACCATTGGCATTGGTTTGCACAACCAAAGCATCAATGGCCGCCTCCCTTGCAGCGTCGTTGCCAGCGTCAGGGCTTGTGTTTGGTTTGCCAGGCATCACTCTCTGTTCATCGACGTGCTCTGTCTTCACTTCCGGTTGGTCGGTGATCTGAACGTCTTGTCCACTCCGTTCGTCCTCAGGTGAAGCTGTGGTGTACGCAAAGATCTCACGGGGCACTGGAGACGGCAGTTCGTGGACATCCATCTTGAAAACCCGGCCCAGGAGCTTGATGCCTTCGACCTCGCGCTCGGACAACAGCGTCACCGCGATCCCGTGCTCATCCACAGCGCCAAACAACACGACAGGTTAAAGAAACTAGCGATGATGGTGCAAATGACGAGCAGTGAGTAGGCTGACGCCTAGATAAACAGAGACGCGTCATAAAGGATATCTTCCCGCCAAAGCGTCCGGTGCGTCCGACTCGGTGGAGGTACGTCGCCGGGTCTCTCGGCAAGTCCAGGTTGACCTGTCACTCCGCGATCCAGCTAGCACGTTCAAAGCATACAACGTGCACGAATTATAGACCAAAGCGTACCACAAAGTTGACTTTGTCGACGTCGATGCCCCGCGCGGTCAGGTCCGTCGACACTAGCACGCGCGACCGGTACGCGCGGAAGTCCTCCATCACCCGGAGCCGCATCTCTTGCGTCTGCGCGCCAGTTATACTTGCAGCGGGCCAGCCCTGCGAGATCAGCGCGGCGGCGAGCGCCTCAGCGGCCAGCTTGTCGTTGCAGAACACCATGCACTGCGAGAAGGCAATGTCCGCCAGCAGCGCGACCAGCTTGACGATCTTGGTCTTGAGCTGCAGCGCAGCGATAATCTCGCTGCCGGAGACCACGCTGTAGAACTGTTTGACTCTGCGCAACCATAGTTCTGGGTTGTCCGTCCGCTCGCGCTCCTTGAGCGACGACAAGTCGCTCGCGGACGCGATGAACTCGACTGTGACGTCGTCTGGCCCTCGAACGCGAACGATCTGAAGCGCGTCAGCCTGTCGCCATCACCAACGCAAATAATCATTATCCAATCGGTACCTGGGGCGTCCGCATCAACCCTGCGACGGCTTCGAGCTGGTCTGCCGTGAACGTGGCCGAGAACGCGAGCGTCTGCGTGTGAATGCGTCGTTAGTCCGTTGCGAATTGCTGTCTCGTGCCTCCAGCACCGTACCTGGCGGCGTTCCGGCAGTGCCGCGACAATGTACTGGATCTGCTCATGCTCACAAGTTCGTTACCTACCAGTCCATCGTCTCATCACATCTCCTGCAGGACTCGCTACCTCCTTGTCAAAGTCGCTGGCCAGCAGCTTGTCCACCTCGTCCAGCACGAAGAGCCGCAGCGAGTGGCATGCGAGCGAGCGCAGCTCGATCAGCGCCTTGACGCGGCCAGGTGTCCCCACTATAATACTGCAGCCGTCGCGCAGCAGCCGCTGGTCGTGCGCGACCGGCAGCCCTCCGATGCACGCGCAGACGCGGACGTCGGGTCGGAACTGCGCGAGCTGGTGCAGTACGGCTTCGATCTGCACCGCGATCTCCCTCGTGGGCGCCAAGATGAGCGCCGAGGGCGCGCTCCTGTCCACTGATGCCGCGCCGCCCGCGCGCTGCTGCGTCTCCAGGCGGCGGATGGCCTGCTCCACAGCCGCGACGCCGAACACGGCCGTCTTGCCCGTGCCCGACTTGGCCTGCCCCACGACGTCGTTGCCGAACAGCGCGACCGGCAGCGCGCGCAGCTGGATGGGAGACGGCCGCGCGAAGCCCATGGCCGCCAGCGCGCGCGCCACGTCCGCGTGCAGCGGCAGGTCGCGGAACACGCAGCCCTCGGCCGCCATCCCCGCGCTCATGTTGCTGGTGTCGGCTCAGCAGCTCTGATAGTCACATAACCTGTATAATCCGATGGCATGTCTCCTGAACAGAATCCAAAGTCAGTTGTCGTCATTTGTAACTTTCAATGCAGAAGAACGACAGAAGAACCATAAAAGAATTATACTGCTATTTGTAAGATCGACACCTGCATGAACAGATTAATGCTATTCTGAAGTCCGATATCCGTTTGTGAAGGCTCCTTTCCGCCCTTCTCCAGTCCGCCCACAGTGAAGAAAGGGCCGATCGGCCGACCGACCGACCGCATCCTCTGGCCACTCCGTCCGGCCTCCGCCCGCGCTCCGCGTGCCTCCCTGCGCCTCCCGAGCCGCGCTCGCTCGCTCTTCGTGGCTGTCGACGCTCTCCGTCTCTCGGCGCGTCCGTCGCGGTCCTTCTCGCGCGCAGCGGACGCCAGGAACCCGACCTCCTCCCTCCCGCGATGGGCAACACGGCGAGCGCCAGCGCCTCGGGCGGCAGCGGCGGGCTCTACGACGGGCGCTTCTTCGCCGGCCGACGCGTGGAGTTCACGCTGGCCAACTTCCGCCAGCTGCACGGCCAGCTGCTGGACTTCGAGCGCCTGCCGGCCTCCGAGATCGTCGAGCTGCTGCGCGTGCTGTCCGAGTTCCTCATCTACTCGGACCAGCACCGCGGCCGCGGCTCGGATGCGCCCTCGCCCTCCGTCGCGGGCCAGGACGAGCACAACGCAGCGTCCTTCTTCGACTACTTCGGCGAGAAGAACGTGCTCGCGCTGCTCGTGGAGCTCGGCGCCAGCGCGCCGTCCGTGCCCGTGCAGATCCAGCTGCTGCAGACGCTCAGCATCCTCGTGCAGAACATCGCCACGCGCACCTCGCTGTACTACATCCTGTCCAACAACTACGTCAACCGGCTGCTCGAGTGCCCCTTCGCCGTCGACGACCACGACGACGTGCGCGACTGGTTCGTGACGCTGCTCAAGGCGCTCTCGCTCCGCCTCAACGAGGAGACCGTGCAGTTCTTCTTCGACTCGACCACCGCGCGCTTCCCGCTGTACGCGCGCGCGCTGCGCTTCGGCCGCTGTCAGGACAACATGATCAAGGTCGCCGTCAAGACACTGACGCTCAACGTGCTGCGTGTGCCCGACGAGCGCGTGCGCTCGTTCATCCTGCACCACGAGGGCATGGACTACTTCCGCGACATCGTCGACTACACCAACGACGTCGCGTTGCGGATCCAGGGACTGCTGAACTGTTGGCCGTCCGACCCGAGCGAGGCGCCGGCCTCTGCAGCGCTCATCGAGAAGCTCGAAGAGGCGGTCGACGAGTACATCGACCACTGCTACTATCTGCAGGACATTCTGGACGTCAACCTACCCGAACTGTGTTACAAGGTCGGCGAGTGGCTGTATACGCTGCATGTGCGCGCGTTGCTGGCCGCGAGCGTACTGCCGGACTGCAACCCGCCCCCTCAGCGCGTGTCGACGCGGCTCGCGCTCTACCTGATGACGCGGCTGCTGGGCATCTTGGAGCATCCGCCGCTCGTGAATGCGATTTCATTCATGTACGTTGGAAGATGTTCTTTAGGACGAGAACTTCACCGACTGGGAGGGCTTATGGGCTGACATCATTTGATCGCTGTGCATTGCAGGCTTCTCGGTCCTGATGCCATCGACTGTTGCGACTACTCGACAACTGCACTTGGAGCTGGCTCCCGCCGACGAAATCGACGCTCTTTGAGCGGAAAGGGTCCCAGTGATGCACCTTCACTCGGCGAAGATGAGAAGACGGATTCAAACGCGTCAGCAAGGCTCGGGAGCGACAAAGTCCACGCATTTCGTGCCCACTCCGCAGCGGACTGCAACTCTCCGCTTTGTTACCTGCAGACGCGGTTCGGAATCGGCGAGTGGCCCGTCGACGAGGTGCAGCGCTTCAAACCTGGTACTCCTGCTACAGCGAACTGCTTCCGCGCATCTCTCATGTCGTTGATGCAGTCAAGAGACGAGCGTCTGTCGTCAGCAACGATCCTGTTGCTTCTCAGTATCATCAACAGTTCATCCGTCGACCACTCGCTTCTACGAGAGCTGAACCTTCTCCCGTTTCGCCATCGGCGGCACAAGCGACTGCGTAGCGGCAAGACAACCGGCGTCGATGGCAATGCGAAACCAGACCTGAGTGATGAAGACGAAGATGGAGGCGACGACGATGACGAAGATACGGAGGAACAAGCCACCATGTCGTCGGCTTCATCGTCTGGATCGAGTAGTGGTCCAGGGGCTGTCGACGCATCGACGACTGAACCATTGCTCGCTCTGCCATCTCACGAGCAGTATCCCCACTGGTTGGTCGCCGACGCGCTCAAAGTTCTTGCACGGAACTCATCGAATCGGCTCCTGAGCACACAGCTTTGCGTCCGCCTAATTGTCGACCTGGTGTTCGACCCACGTGCCGAGACCCCGCTGAAGCTCACGCCTCAGCACGCATCGAGACTGAAGGGGCTTCACTCGGGCAGCACGCACCTCGTGATGGAGAGCATGCGTGGCTCAATGTCCGACGTGGACTTGTTCGTGTACGTGCTGGAAGATGAGTTTGCGAGTTTCGACAAGTCCGGGTTTCCCGTCGCATTGAACCTGCAGGGCTCGTCTCCGTTCGAGTTCCTCGTCGAGGCTGCTGCTCAAGAAGACGATGAAGCGAAGTCGAAGGCGACGGCGCGCCAAATCGCGTTCAAGACGACGACACTCGAGCTCCGTGAGCCCGAGAGTGAGATGGAGGTGTGCCGTAAGTCGATGCGCACCTTTCTCATGCTTCGGAAGGTTCGCGACCTGTTGGACGAGCGCTACCGTCGTGACCGGCTGGAGAACTTCGTTGCGTTTCGACATCCCCACACCAGCATCTTGTCCGAAGCGGCGGCGAACTCAACGCTCGTCAGACTGGATGGAATGGTGACGCTGTCGTGCTTGTGGCGTGAGCAGCGTTTCCTGCTGTCTCCCGCCAAGTTGCTGATGGTGCTGAACCCGGAAGCGGCCGTGTTTGTGGAGAAGAGCCCAAAGCAAAACGAGTTTGACCCGAGCGACGACACGTTCGGGGCGGTACGACTCTTTGCTCCCATGCACCGCACCTACTGCTCGGTGGACGGGAAGGACGAGCGAGTACTCCACCTGACTGTGTCGTCGGCTGTCCCGGTGCGTGGCTGTCGCTGCGACAAGAAGGCAGGAGGATTGAACTCTGATGGCGCACTCAAGAACTGGCACGCGTCCATCCTATTCAGCAACGGGGAAGACTGCAGCCAAGCGCAGGCACACATCGATCTGTGCCGTGCCGAGGTGCGCGCGTTCAAGCTGACGCAGATCGAGGAGAGTCTGTCGACGCATGTGCAGGTCACTCCGAGTGCAAGTGGGCTGGGGAACGGCCACAGCGCTGACCTCGACGCGTGTTTTGAAGGCGGGAGCGGAGGCGGGGAAGATGACGAAGTTGGAAAAAAAGTGCCAGAAGAAGCTGGTGACAGCAAGAGCGAGGAGGCGGACGACGCGCAGGATTGAGAACGATCTCCACCATGCATGTGTTTCCTTTCCGGTTATTTAGTACGGACGGCGGTAGCACCAGGCTTCTTGCGCGTCGAGGCGGTGCCAGTCGCGCCAGTCGTCGCCCCCATCGCGTCGGCCTTGGCTCGAAGAAACGCGGCGCGGATCTCCGGTGCGTGCGCGTTCAAGAACTCGCTCGGGAACAAGCTCGCCGCGTCCGCTGCGAGGCTGCGAAGGTCCTTGGTGTTCTGTCGTCGCCCGTGAAGCAGCAGATCCCAGACGAACAGGCAAGGAGCAGTTAGACGAAGACTCTCGGAATACAAGCAAGAAGCCGCCTGCCTACCTTGAACAGCGCCGCAACTTGAGCAACGAGCGCCTGCACCTGATCCGGCTCCGTGTCGCTGTAGACGCCCTTGACGGCGGCGTGCAGCTTATCCACCGCGGCCTGCCGCTCACTCGCGAGGTGGCGCTGCAGCTCGACGATCTTCTGCTGTACTACGGTGCCATCGACATCTTTGGGATCCGCGGGCAGCAGCTCGGCCGCGTGTGCGATGAGGAACTTGACGTCGGCGAGGCCCGGCACGTGCGCGTAGATGCGCTGCACCATGCTCTCCACGACGGGCGGCTCGACGCGGTCGAAGTAGATGGCGCGCAGCTTGAGCTCCAAGTCGGCGGCGCGCTTCTTGCGCTCGTTCTCCTGCGCTAGCGCGTCGAAGGCCTTCCTCACTGCGCGCGCGTCGACCTGCTCCATCGCTCGAGGCGAAAACTCGCGCGGCAGGAAGCGCTCGGCGTTACGCACGAGCGCGCGCAGGTCACTGGTCGTCGGGAACTGCTGGAGCACGCGCTTGAGTGCCGCGTCAATGCAAGCGGCGGCCTGCACGTCGCTGCGGTCCAGGCGGTACATGGCGAAGCGCAGCTTGTCGCGGAACTCGCTCTTGAGGCGCGCGCGATCATCTTTGCGCCGCAGCTCCCGCAAGATGCGGTGGCACGGTGTGACGACTGCTGCCTGGTCGCTCGTTGCTGACAAGGCATCGACCGAGTCTGGCGTCTCGAACCCTTCTCCATCAAGGAACGAGATCGTTTCGGGAGCACTCGGCGGTTCCGGCAGCACGCGCTTGGCGATCCACTTGCGCTCCAGCGATGTGCCGTCAATAGCGAGCACACGAAGCTGTTCTAGTCGTCCAAGCTCGCTCGGCAGCTCGACGAGAGCTGTCGAGCTGGCATCCAGCACGCGAAGGTGCTGGCAGCTCGCCAACGTTGCCGGAAGTGCCGCCAGTCGTGGGTTGTTGTTCAGAAACAGCTCCCGAAGAGAGGTGAGCGTGCCAAGGGCGTCTGGCAAGCAGTCGAGGCGGTTGAAGCTCAGGTCGAGTCGCGCGAGGGACGTCGCGAGCGCGGTGGTCGCGAAGAGCTCGGTCGGGACGCGTGTCAGCCCTCGCTGCGACCAGTGGAGGACGCCGTTGGGTGGGGTTGTTGACTCGCTTGCATCTGCCTTGCTGCTGGAGGAGGCAACTGCGATCGCGACGTCGGCAGCGAACGGACGGCCCATGGCGAGAGGCGCTGTGGTCGAACGAGGTGAAAGATCCAAATGCAGTCCAACACGACGGGATGCCCAAGTCGTCGGACTGACCAGGCGTCTATTTCTGAGGTACGATGTGCAGTCATTATGCCGCGTTGCGTTGGTGATTGCACTCTAATATGTTGTGCGGCGTTCAGATAGCCGGGTTCCGGTGGATGTAAGGCAAGTTGCTCGGGTTGTGCTTGATCTGCATGCGAGCACCCTGCTCCTCGTCAATGGTGACCACCCGCGGCGCCGCGATGCCGCCCTCGGACTGCCCCAGCTTGGCTTCTGCGCGTCGTGTGAGCGCCGCGACCGACCGGATCGAGTGCACCGACCGGATGGACTTGCACTCGGACAAGACGGAGCTGGCCACGCTCCGCGCGTCGTCGTCGTCCTCAGCGTCGGCATCGCAGTGGCTGCGACCGAACTGCTTGCTCATGGCACGCTCGAGTTGCGCCAGGTTGCTGCCGGTAAGCGCGGCAGGCGGCTTGGCGCCGTCATTGGCGTCGTCCGCCTGCTGCTGCTCGCGCTTCTCCTGCGCCTCCTCGTACTCGACGATGGACTGAACCTGCGCGAGCTGCTGCTCGATCTGTGCCACGCGCGCCTTGAGCTCGACGTCGTCCAGGAACTGGTCGATGTCGAGGTTGTTGGCGAACGCGATGAGGTCGTCGGCCTCGGCGTCCTCGAGGCTCTCGAGCTTCTCGTCGGCGGTCTCCTTGGTCAGAGCCCACATGGGTCGCTTCTGCAGCGCCGCCTTGCCCGACTCGTTGTTGTCGCCGTCGTCGTCGTCGGTCGTGCTGCTCCGGACCGCCTCGCGCATCTTGGCCTCGCGCTGGGAGAACCTGTGGAGCGAAGCAATCGCGTGAGTAGTCCGGCAGACAAGACCAAGGCGAGAGTCAAGTCAAGTCGGGAGGCAGACGCAACGCACTTCTCCTTTCGCTGTCGACGGCGCGCGTCGTCCTCGGCCAGTTCCTCCTGCAGCCGCGCGCGCTCCTTCTGGAGGTCGTGCAGCCACTTCTTGTGCTTGGATAGCGCCGTGTTCTTGCGGTCGCGCTTGATGGCGTGCTGGCATGGACAGCGTCGTCAGCGATGGACATCGAGCGCCATCCATCTCAACACGAAGCGACTCACGGCGGGTTCACTCAGGATGGGGACGTTCATGCCGAGCGCTTCGCCCGGGTTGCCCACGAGGAAGGCGCCTTTGCTGTTGTCGAGCGCCGACGGCCCGTTCGTGCTCGCCACTGGCCGTCGCGCTTCCCTCGCCAGCGCTGCCACGACAGTCGCCACGCGACGGGTGAGTTCAACACGAGCGAGCGAGGCAGTCAGGCGTGCAGGGGCAGCAGCAACGCACTGGTGGCGACGCCGTTGAAGGGCCGGTTGCAGAGCATGACGCCCTTGTAGTTGCCGATGCTGACGGCCGCGCCCGGGGACGACGAGGCCGCGCCATTGTTGCCGTCCGCCATGATGCAGGGGAACGAGAGAGATGCACGCGAGTGCGAGTGGAGAGCGGCGCGGGTGGAGCGCTCGCCCAGGGGGAATCGATTGCAATGGCTGCTGCTCAGACGCGGAAGTTGCATGCTGCATGCTATTGATAGCGACCGACAGGCATGCGACGCAAATAGCGGCGCGTGGAGGGCTGCCACGAGGATGGTGATGTCAATCAAGAGCCGCGAAGTTGAGCATGAGAGTGAGTGAACATGCAAGTTAAATTACAAATACCGCGGCGCGAGTCTTCAGCGCTCGCACTTTGCGTCGCGCCGGCCCACCATCTCTGCCTGCGATTCCGTGCGTCTTGGCGCTCGGAGCCTCATCGTCGTCGCCGCTGAGGGTCGAAGACTCGGCTCCAAGGCGCTCGCCACGCGATCCACTCGATCTTGATCGGGCGGTGGCGGCTGCTTCGCTGTGTCGTCGTCGGCTTGGGCTGATGCGTCGGGGTCGACCGCGACCGCGGGTCTATACTGGCTCAGAGCAGAGCTCCATTTTTAGAATAGTGAGCGCATCTAGTTGGCGCGCCGAGCCCGCGCGCGCAGGATGCGGCGACCCTTGGCATGCTGTGGCGGTGCCGCTCCCATCGAAAAGCTGTTGTCCGTCTGGGGGGCGCCGAACCCTCCGGCAGCCGGAGCCGGCGCGCCAAATGCGACACCAGCGGGGGCGGCCGCACCGAACGCAGGTGCAGGAGCACCGAACGCAGGGGCGGCAGCGGCAGGAGCCGCGCCAAAGCCACCAGCCGTAGGGGCCGGCGCGCCGAAGCCCGACGGAGCGCTGCCGAATGCAGGCGCAGTGCCGAACGTCGTGGACGGGTTCGGCGCACCGAAGGCGGGGGCAGCGGGTGTTTGGGAGCCGAACGCGGTCGCAGCAGAGGGGGCCGAACCAAAGCCCGTGCCAAACCCAGAAGAGATTGCAGGCGCGGCTGGAGCCGAGCCGAAGCCGCTGGCACCCGCCGACGCGCCGAAAGTCGTTGCCGGGGCGGCGCCAAAGCCGAACGACTGCTGAGCAGCCGGCGCGCTCGCAGCCTGGCTAGAAGAGCCGAACCCGAACGACGGAGACGTCGACGCACCCGCCGCACCAACACCAAACGTCGTGGTCTGAGTCGGAGCAGGAGAGATGCTGCGGAAACCAGCCGCACTACCGAATGTTGTCGACGGCTGCGCAGACGTCTGCCCGAACGCTGGCGACGGTGCCTGGCCGAATGCCGGGGCGCTCGTCGACTGGCCGAATGCCGGGGAAGACGCATTGGCGGTCTGGCCGAATGCCGGAGACGAAGCGTTTGTCGACTGCCCAAACGCAGGCGAAGGCGCGCTGGACGTCTGGCCGAACGCCGGTGAACGCGCGCTGGAGGTCTGACCAAACGCGGAAGTAGTCGAGGACTGTCCAAACGCCGGCGACGGGTTCGAAGACGCCACACCAAAGCCGGACGAGCTCATCGAGGTGTCGGATGCGCTGGAAGCAGGCGGCTGAGACGACGACGAGCCGAAGGTGAACGACGGTGCAGAAGAAGACACAGCTGGTGTCGAACTCGGGGCGGCAGAAGTCGCTGATGAAATCGGAGTAAAGCCGAAGCCCGAAGCCGTTGTCGGCGTTGAAGAAGATCCGAACGTGGTCAAGCTCGACGAGGAGACGCTGCTGCTTATCCCGCTCTGACCAAACGCGAAGGAGGGCTTGTCATTCGACGACGACGATGCCGTCGCACCAAAAGACACGGCAGGCTTTGACTCCGTAGACGGCACGCCAAAGGTCACAGCTGGCTTGCTCGGGGCGGCAGCATCGGCCTTGGCGGGTGCGCCAAAGGTAAACCCGGTCGACGGAGCCGAGCTAGTACTGCTGGCAGCAGGACTCGAGGTCTTCGCGTCCGTAGATGCGCCAAAGCTGATCCCGGAGGTCGAAGGAGCAGGCGTCGATCCAAACGCGAATGAAACGCTCGTCGGCTTCTTCTCGTCCGACTTGGCAGCGCCGAAGCTGACCGACGACGTCGAAGGGCTAGAACTCGAAGCAGCTTCGAACGAACCACCGAAGGTCGTGGCCGGCGGCTTCGTGGAAGATTCCGGTGCGGGTGAGCCAAACGCAAAAGCGGGAGCAGCAGGCTGCTTTTCGGTGGTCATTGCAGGAGCAATGCGCTTCTTCGAAGGCCGCCCCGACTCGGAGGTCTTGGCCTCGTCTGACGCCTTGGCACTCTCAGTCGGCATGACACCGAACGAGAAACCATTCGACGGCTTTTCAGTCGCCCTGCTTGACTCATCGGCCTTCCGCTTGGTTGACTTCACTTCCCCAAAACTCGCAGGCGTCGCGGTGCTGGCGTTGAAACTGAAGGTTGGCTGTGTCGATGGCGCCTTGACCGTCGTAGTGGGAGCGCTAAAGGTAAATGCAGGAACCGGAGACTTAGCCGAATCCGCATCAACGGTGGTCGCACCAGCATCCTTGACTGGAGCGCTGAAAGAGAACGACAACTTCTCAACCGCCTCCTTCTTCTTCTCCGCCGGAACGCCAAAGCTGAATCCGCTCGCCTTGTTCTCAATCGGGGTCTTCGGCTTGGTTTCGTCCTTCTTCTCAGATGCAGAGAACCCAAACGAGAATCCGGAACTCGACGCCGAAGCATCGCTCGTCGGCTTCTCGCTGGAAGGATCGAGACCAAAGCTGAATCCACCAGAAGTCGACGAGGTCGTTGTCGCACTCTTGTCGGTCGAAGGCGGAGCTCCAAACGAAAACCCTCCCGGTGTAATGCTTCCTGGTGCAGAGGTGCTCGCTCCCGATGAAACACCAAAGCTGAAACCAGATGACGGGGCCGTGCTGGAGGTAGTGGGAGCGCTGGTCGAGGTCGAAGAGACAGAGCTGCCGCCAGGCTTGGCAGTCTCGCAGCACGGACACTTGGAAAACTTGTCCTGGTTGGAAACCGCGCAAGTTGGGCACTTCCACGTGCCCGGGGCAGTCTGCATGAACCGAGCAAGAGGGTTCGAGCTACCAGAGGAAACGGCGGGGGCTGGAGCGGCTGGCTTCGCAGAGACTCCACTAGCGCCAGGCTTCGCAGTCTCGCAGCACGGGCACTTCGAATACTTGTCCTCGTTCGCCACCGCGCAAGTCGGGCACTTCCATGTGCCAGCAGCAACTTGCATGAAACGAGCCAGCGGGTTCGATCCGGAACTGACTGGCGCAGCAGCAGCCGCAGTAGTAGGCTTGGAAGCGCTTTCCTGTGCCTTGGGAGCTGCAGCAGGCTTCTTGGGAGTAACCGACTTTGGCGTCCACTCGGCCTTTTCCTTTGGGGACGGCGGCATGAACGAAAAGGGGGCTGCCGTACCCGTCGTCAGCCTCGAGGTGCTCGATGACGTCTTCTTAGGCGGCTCACGAAGTGCAGGCGGGGGAGAGAACTCGAACTGAATGCTCATGTCTTCGTCTTCGTCAACACGACCCAGCGTCTTGCGCGGCAGAGTGAAGGTGAACTCGCCCATAGTCACCGTCTTTGCGAGTGAACGCGGCGGCGACGCTGTGATGGAGATCACATCCTGCATAGTCACATCGCTGGCGGACGTCCCGAATGCAGCCTTCGACGACGGTTGCGTCTTCGAAACCGGAACTCGCGGAAGCGCCGACGTTGGCGGAGGGTTCTCCTGGTCACGCTTTTCGTCTTCGCCACGAGAGGTAGCAGTGACTTCATCGACGAGCGCCAAATGGTACTTCGCCCATGACAGCGACGTCGATGGTGTCGGCTTCTTTGCTTCGCGCTCAAGCGGATTCTGGATCTTGTTCAGCGTCGACAGGATTTTCTCAGCCACTGCCGCCGAGTACGCACTCCTGGAGGTGGCATCTCGCTTCGAACCCGTAAGCAGACGCGACGGCCGCGGGCGGCGATCCAGGCGCTCTTCATGCGCGTAACGCATTGCCGGACCAGAGAATGTGATCGGTCGGTGGTCGTTGACCCCAATCCGCTTGCGGAACGTCAAGCTAACCCCACTATCCTCGCCGTTCTGGAGACGGAGGACAGCCTGGTTCGCAGCCGAGCCGCCCGCAGATCCATTGCTGACAGCAGAGATCGAACCGGGAACGTACGACGAGCCGTTCGGCGATCCGCGCTCTTCAAGACCTTCCTCCAGTGCGTTCTTCGTCAAAGCCAGGGCCGACTGCGGGGTTGGCTCCACCAGTTCCCGCAGCTGACGCGACAGCCGCTCGTACTCGGCGTATGAAATGGTCTTCTTCTGCTTGATCAGCGTCTTCGCCGAGTCAGACGGCGACGGCGAGCTCGACTTTCGCCGGCGGTTCGCCGAGATGCGTAGCATCTTGGACTTCTGCGACGGCGCGGGGAGGAACGCGCGCTGCTCGTTGCGCTTGCGCTGCGGACGAACCGCAGGTCCCATGTCGGACTTGTCTACACTGCGGTCGCGCGATGGGGACTTGACCCGTCGGCTCCGGACGGGGTGGGAAGGAGACGTCTCCTGCGGGTTGTGGGCGGTGGTTGGCGAGTGGGCCGTCCGCTTCTTCCCCGCACTGCTTGAGCGCTCGATCTCGACCTCCACGCCGTTTGGCGACGCCTTGTCCAAAGCGGGCGGCGGGCCGCGAACAGTCTCCGACCCCACCGATTCGACGTCTTCGTCGCGCGGCTGTCCGTTGCTCGCCACAAACACCGTCGTCTGTTCAGCCTCGGCCGTTTCCGTGACCTCTCCTTCACGGTGGGCGTCGTCGGCGACGTCTTCCTCGTCGTCGTCCTCGTCGTCGTCTTCAATCAAGTCCACCGTCTCGACCTCCTCGACGAAGTCCTCGGCCATCACCTGGTCCGCGCCGGCCGTCTCGTCCTCCTCGGGGACCAGTTTGCCGACGATGGGCAAGAAGCTCACGAGGCGCGAGAAGAACCCGCGCTTCTCGCCGCTCTGCGCGTCGTGGGACGCGTCCTCGTCGTCCGAGAGCGGCTGGTGCGCCGACCCGGCGGCGCCGTAGGGCGTGCCGTCGGCGCGGCGCTTCTTGCGGGCCTCCGAGACGCGCCTGGAGCGCAGCGCAGACGCGCCGTTCGTCTCCGTCAGCATGGCTGGAATGAAGTGTGGGCGCCTGTCTCGGGTTAACCGCGGCTCGATACGCCAGAAATGAGGCGGCGACTCGCGGGCGGGAAGGCGCGCTGGCGAATCGACGGCGCAGGGGGTGGGCAGCGGAGAGCGGCAAGACGCGCGCGGAGACGGCGAGCGGATGAGGTGGCGGTGGTGGCGGACGTTTTCCCAGTCTGCCGCCCCACCCGAGGTCTTCTTCTTCTCCGCCCGCGGGTTTCCTGCTGTCCTCGTCCTTTCCGGTAATAGCCTAATAGCCAACCCAAGCTTCTTGGTGTCCCGGTCCCTTCGCGCGCTTTCGTTTCGCGCCAAACACTGGAGCGAGAGGGGATCGAGGTTTTAAAAGTAAAACCTCGCTTCATAAAACCTAGAAATAGCAAGGTTTTATCGAAAATAAGAGGAAGATACGGCCAAATTTATTGGTAGGCACCGTGTTTTGAAGTAAGATTGTCAATAGTCACCCTATTGACAAATCAGTACTTGCCCTAATTTGGTGATTCGAGTTCTATTGCTCATAGTTTTATGTGCAACAAGATCATATCGTTTTAGCAATTCCAACCTGAAAATGTAAATTTGGGTGTGAACGTACCTGGGTTTGCTGCAAACTATCCGTTTGTATTGATTCAAGGCGTCATTTATTTGAAGTTTTAAAAACCTCGTTTAGATCATCATTCCTTTTATTTTACAAACGTTCTTTTCGGATTGGATCCCAAACAAAAATAGGAGAAAGATTTGGCCCAATTTATTCAAACTATCGGTTTGTAATGATTTCTGGCATCATTTATATCAATGACCCATTGATATTTTTGGTCGTTTCGCGCCAATCGGTTGGTAAGTGTGTTTTTGGGTGGCGCCGGTGAGCGTTGGCGGTTGTATTCGGAAAATGTATGGACGTCAAGTTCGCCGTTGTGACGCAACGAGATCTCCCTGCTTGCTGCCCGCATGCATGCATGGCTGTCACGTTGGCGCCGATCGGTTCTATTTGGAGGCGCCTAAATCTGTGGCGGTCCGCCCAGACGGGAAGAGCTCCGCTGTGACGAGCAGTGGGAGACCAGTGTGGACGGGAGGTCAGTGCAGTGGACGGACCGAATGGGTTGAGACCAACACTGGCGTGTGGTACAGGCAACGCGGACAGGAGTGGTGGGTGGATGCGAGCTCACTTGATGTGGCAAAGGAGACAAAGGAGGAAGGAAGACGATGCATTTCAAAGTCGTCGTGTTGCTAGCATGATAGTGGCAGCCATGAAGGAGCCAACGAGCTTCTCTCGCTCGGCTAAAGCTACTGGCCCAGGGCCTTGGCGACGGCGGTGAACACCTTCTCGGGGTCCTCCAGGTGCGGATAGTGGCCGCAGTCGTCCTCGACGGAGACGGTCGCGTGCGGCACGGCGGCCTGCAGCCACTTGGCCTCCTCGTCCGCGTCGCTGTAGTCCGGGTCCTTGCGGCCCAGGAACGCGACCACGGGCACCTGCGGCGCCAGCTTCCCGAGCGCCTCGACGGCGGCCTCGACCTTGTGCTTGGAGGCGGTGGCGAGCTGGCGGACGTTCGAGATGTTGTGCTTGTTGGCTTGCAGGTGCGCGCTCAAGAGCGCGACTTCGCTCTCGAGGTCGGCGGGCTTCCGCACGGGGTAGAGCGACCGGTAGTAGCTGAGCCAGAGGCCGTTGCCCCACAGAGTGTTGAACAGCAGCGGGGCCAGCAGGCGGAAGACCGTCGCCACAACCGGCGCGTCGCGCAGTACTGGTCCCAGCAGCACGAGCGCCTTCACCTCCATGTCGTTGGTCGTCTCGAGCGCCGCGAGCACCATGGAGCCGGCGGCCAGCGAGTTGCCTAGCAGGATGAACTTGCTGGCCGGGTCCGCGGCGTGCAGCTCGCGCATCAGCTGAAGCACGTCGGCCGCCACCGCCTCGGGGCTGTACGTGTGGTACGCTGCACTGGCGTCGCGCTCGAACGTCGGGGTCGAGTCGCCGAAGCCGCGCAGGTCGCCGAGCAGCACGCGCCAGCCGAGGCGCTCATGCAGCAGCGGCGCCAGGAGGCGGAACTGGCGGCGCGTGTCGCCGATGCCCGGCAGGCAGACGGCGATGGTGCGGCCGGCAGCGCCCGTCGGTCGCGAGTCCTCGAAGAAGACGGACGACGCGGGCGTCACGCGCAGGACGTAGTCGGCCGACGCCGGGAAGACGCGGGGCACGGTCGGAGTGGAGGCGGGAGCAGCAGACATCGCGGGTGGGTGGAGGGGAGTGGCTGGTGGCTGGTGTGGAGCGCAGACAGGGAATTGGAGAATGGGAGTCGACGCCCGCTGCCATCGAAGGCGATTGAGGCAGGGCAGGTGAGCGTGAAGAGGAGTCTCATGACAAGCGCACTTCAATCGGAACAGGTCGGACGAAGAATGATGGTGATGATGCGGGAAGACAGCGAGCCATCAACAGTTAGGAACGTGTAACAGTCATGAATTGAAATGTCGCTGTGCAAAAGCTTGAACGATGATGCCTGCGAGTCTCAGCATCATCGAGGCGTGCATGGGTCGGTCCTTCCTGCGCCGAACCGATTTCTCCCATCGGAATGGCCATGAGAGCCGCTGTCTCCACTGCATGTCGACTTCACCGCCTTGAGGCTGTTGACAGCGCGAGCGTCGGGTCACGGACGCGATCGGATCGATCGGATACGCGCGTCCCTTGGGTCGCCTAATCGATCATCCTGTCGATCAGTCAGTGCCGAGGACGGACGAATGCCTCCAAGCCGCGCCTTCATACGGCTGCTAGCCTCGGCGCTCGCACTGCAAACCATCCTCCATGTACATCCAGTCGCGCTCGGGTCGATCCTGCCGCCCGTCATGAACTCCATCGCGCGTAGGTTCGCACAGATCGTCACGGAAGGACTCTCGCATCGAGACTAACGCCTCCGACCAGTCCGCTGGGACTTTAGCGACGGCCGCAACGGCTGGGGGCAGTCCACGCCGCTGGAGATGGGGATCGAGGTAGACGCAGTGGGCGGTGCGCTGCGGGGCGTCGTGCTCGGCAGCGGACGCGTCGAAGGCGCGTTCGTCGACTCGCCGCAGCTGCGCGTCGACGTGTCCAGCGACGACCGCGACTTCCTCGTGCTGCGCATGCGGTCGCTGGGCCAGTGCGCGCTCGCCATGGTCGCGCTCGAGCGCAACGCTGCCGAGCCAGCGACGGACCCGGGCGACCGCCGCGAGCGCGTGGCGTTCCATGACCCCGTCCGCATCCCGTTCGCGCTCCGAGGCGGCGGCGCGGCCACAGACAGTAATGAGATGTACTACATCCCTGTGTGGAAGCACGTGGCCGGCGCCGTCCACCGCGTGCGGCTGCATCCGTGCGTCCAGCCGTCTGTGTGGTCTGGGTCAGTGGCGCAGGCGAGCGGCCAAGCCTTCCATCTCGACTGGGTCGCGTTCGCCAAGGGTAAGGCGCAAGTGTCGAGCGTGCCATTGAGCGGAAGACTGACGTGTAGTGCTGACCCACAGCACCCGTGATTGCTCACGTGCGCGGGTGTCTCGACAAGTACTTCGACTACGACTATGTCAGCACAGACAGAGGCGACAACCAAGCGCACAGCCAGCAGCAGGAGCAGCAAGACGAGGTGCATCCGGTCAACGCGACGTCGGCGCGGAGCAACTGCACGCAGCGTGTGGCAGTCACCAACAACTTCCTCTCCTCGTTCTCACGCGAATGCTCGCCGCTTACGAGCGTTCCTCCTCCTCCCATCGCCACGACGTACAACTGCGCTCGCTGGGGCGGAGAGCACCTCGTCATCACTGGCAAGCACTTCGGCGCCTCCGACGCAGTCGTCACTATCGACGGCGTCGAATGTCTCGACGTCGTGCACGTCGTCCCAGAGGTGAAGATCCACTGCCGCTTGCCGCCTGCGTCGGACAAGTGGCGTGCGAGACCAACGTTTCCCTCTCAAGTGCGCGTGCAGCTGGGATCACTACCGGGGCTCTTCGATGAGGTGCCCGCACTAGCGTACGCTTCGCCTATTGCGACGCCGCTGCAGACACCTTTGATATCCAACGTGGCGACTCACGCTCTTGACGTCAACTGGAAGCCGCCGAGCTCGTTCTGGGACGCCATGACCGTCTCGGGCTACCGCGTGTGGTGGAAGAGGTGCCAAGATGCGGCATTCCTACCCGCCAACGCTGTCGTCGTGGGGAATGTGACGCACACGACGCTGATCGGACTCGAGGCGGCGACGGGATACCAGGTGCAGGTCGCCCCACTGACAGAAGGTGGTCAACGTGAAGTTCCGCCGTCGATTGACCTCTACGGACGCCTATTGGAAGGCGAGATGTGGTCGGACACGGTGGCTGGGGTGCCCTCACCCACATCCTCGTGTGTTTCAACGCCTTCCCATGGTTCGAGCCGCTCAACTGCGTGTGGAATGCGGGAACCCTGCTCGCTCACGATGATTCCACGCATGTGTTCGCTCCAGATATCGTGTTCTCGAGCTTCAACGCGCGGCTGCTGACCAACCAGAGCGCGCTGCTGGCGACGCCGTTGACGTCTCCGACGCGCGGACCATCAGGCGAAATCGGCGACCAGGGCCACTTCGGGCTCTACGTCACCGGTGACGCTCATGTACGTGAGAGAGGGCTTCAGCTGCCGAGGTGCCGCTGGGAAGCCGAGAACTGACAGTGATTGCCTTCTTGAGCAGGTTGAGAACGCAAACGGCTCCGTGTCCTGCTGCGACGGGTTCAATACCGCCAACGAAGACCCCACTGCCGCCTGTTCGTTCGTGGCGGCGTCGACGATCGCTGATGCAATGGCCTCGAATTTCCTGAACGGCGCCACGAACCGCTCGCTCCCGACCAACGCTCCCTTCGCTGCCCCATTCCCGACCAAACCAGTCTTTGACGCCGCGACGTTGACGGATGGGACGCTCCTCGACGCGCTGAACCAACTCGGTGCAGCACCCGTGACAGCGTCGTGCGGCCCAACGCTTCGGCTCACAGAGTCTCGCGCACGACTCGCGGGCTCGGCTTGGTATCCGCGACGCATGAACGTGCGCGAGGGCTTCGAGACAACTTTCTCGTTCAGCATGGCGAACCCGTCGACTCGCTGCCGATTCCAGGACCGCGTGCACTCGTACTGCCGCTCGCGCGGGGGCGATGGACTTGCGTTCGTGGTGCAGAACGACCACGCGATCGCGCTGGGCGGCGGCGGGGACGCACTGGGCTACGGTGGGATCCGCAACGCGCTCGTCGTGGAGTTCGACTCGTGGTACAACCACGAACTGCTCGACGTGTACGAGAACCACGTGAGCGTCCACGTGAGCTCCGCCGACGGCAGCGACGACGCAGTCGAGACGCAGCACCACGCGCGATCGCTGGGCAGCACCACGCGTATCGGCGACTTGACTGAGGGCACGCACCAAGTGCGCATCAAGTACTCGCCCAACATGGGGGAGGACGAGCAGGAGATGCTTTTCTCGGACGCGTTCGCGGCGTCAGCACTCGCGGGCGACATGCTCGCATCGGGAGCGTGGAGTTCCGGCATTGGAGTGCTTGTTGTGTACGTGGACGACTTGAACTCGCCCGCGCTAGCGGTGCCGCTGCGCATCGAGCACTCGATCGAGCTCTTCCACGGCCGCGCGTGGGTGGGCTTCACTGCGGCCACCGGCGCGGTGGCTTCGCAGACGCACGACATTCTCGACTGGACTTTCGACTCGCTTCGCCATGACGTGCGCTCGACCCCTGCCATCGCCACATGACGAACGCACTGGTGAGCACATCGACGTACCTTCGGACGCGCAGACTCGCAGTAACACGAACAGCAGCGTTGCCGACGGCGGGCATCTCCAACGCTTCTTCATTTTGTCCTACTACTCCTTCCACCACTGGCCCAATCCACTCCTCCTCTCAATGCTCGCTTTGCGTCCTTCCTCTTCGGTTTCGCGACTTCCGCCAAAATGCCCCGCTTCACGCATATACACGGGGCCGAGACGGCGCTCTCGTCATCTAATACGAGATGCCGCTGGCGCGCAGCTTGGCCTCGAGCTCAGCAATGCGAGCCTTCGCGGCGTCAAGCTCGCGCTGGAGCTTCTGCTCGGGCGTCTCGTTCTTGTTGCCGCCACGGGCGAAGCGAGCAACTCGGGCCGCAATGCCCGACCCCATGGTCGTCTTGGACGAGGCGCGCGCACGCTTGCCGTCGAACGTGATCTTGCCGAACGAGTCGGGGCGCAGCGAGCACAGCACCGGCGAGTTGTCGGCGCCGCCGACCCAGTCGTCCGCCGTCATGGACGGAACGCCAGCGTACGTGTCCGGGTAAATGTCGTCCTGGAACGCGTCCGACTTGCGCGGCACGTACACGTGCAGCGGCTCGATGGCGTTCGACGTGAGCTTGAGCAAACGGGTCGTCTCGCACTTCATAATGTCGCAGCCACGCTTGGGGATCATGGCCATACCACGCGCCGCCGTCGTGGAGCGGTACTCGCTGATCGGGAACGCGAACGGCTCGCCCTCCGACATTTCGTAGTAACGGATGTTGCCGTCACCCTTGCCGCACAGGTACAGGAGGTTCGTGTCCGGGTCGTAGAACGGCATGATGACGCCGGCGGCCTGGTCAATGTCCACCTTCTTGAGCTCCTTGTCGAGGTTACGCGGGTCCCAGATCTTGAACTGGCGTTGGCTCTGGCGCGTGAAGCCGACCGAGACGAACGTCTCCTTGTTGCCGAGGAACGACAGCTTAACGCTCTTGGTGCCGTTGTGCGCGTTCTCCTTCTGCATCGCGACCTGGCCCGAGCGCGCGTCATAGAGGCGAATGACCTTGTCCTTGCACGAGGTGGCGAGCGTGCTGCCCGTCCAGCTCCACGCAATGTCCTGGATGAGGTTCTCGCCGCTGGTCTCCATCTGCACCATCTCCGAGCCCTTCTCGATATCCCAGAGCCGCACCGTGAAGTCGGCCGAGGTACTCGCCAGCACGTTGTTGGCCGTCGGGTGGAAGTTGATGAGCGTCACCTTGCGGCCGTGGCCCTGCAGGTCGACGAGCGGCTCGACGCACGTCTCCGTCAGTCCGCCCTCGGGGATGCCCCAGACCTTGATGGTCGTGTCGTCCGAGGCGGACGCGATCAGGTGCTCATGGAACGGGTTGAAGTCAAAGTCCAGGATCGTGCCGCGGTGGCCCGAGAAGAGCGGGAAGTCCGGGTCGAACTTGCCCACCTTCTCATAGGGCACGACGGCCATGGCGCCGCCGCCCGTCTGGATCGACACGGCGAAGAACTTGGTGTTGCCCTTGATGTAGTTCTGCTCGCCCGTGGCCGTCGACAGACGCACGTTCGTGTAGCAGTTCTCGATCTTGGCCGGCTCGAGGTACACATGGCGGTACTTGCTCTGGCGCACAAAGTGACTCATGGCGCCGCTTCCTGGTTGCCTGTCGCCGTGGCAGTGGCAATAGCAGTGACAGCGAGCGAGTCACAGCGTCAGTCTCCTGCGTCTCCTCCGCCGCACACAGTGGCGCGATCTTCGCCAGCCAACAGCAGCAAGCGCGCGGGGTGGCATACCGAGGCGGGGAACGCTAGAAAGGCGGGGACGACGACGACTTGCGGCTTTGCGCGACGGGTTTTCCAAGCTCAGGCGACGCGAGAAAGCGAGAGCAAGTCCAGAGTCGGGCCCCGCGGCGCGCCACCCTGCCGCGCCATGCGCCACGCCGTCAGCCCGCGCCGTCATGCGTCCCCAGGCCCCGCCCCGCCCCGCCCCGCACCCAGTCACACGGCCAGTCAGTCTCACCTTTTCTTCTTGCTTTTCCCTCCGCAGAACCGAAATAAGGCGCGGACGACTGACGGCTTTCCTTCCTCCCCTCCCAAAGATTGAGGGGGTGAGTAGGATGCTCATTCTCCAGCTGGAAAACCTCGCGTTTCAAGAGAAAAACCTCGCTTCACCTGGGTTCAGGCAGGCGCTGAACGCACACGAGGCCCTTAAAGTCAGGGGAAACTCCGGACGGTACTGACCGCCGGCTTTTCTCGCACTGTGTGGACTCGTTCTTCTTCGCACTGTGTGGATTCGCCACCGCCGGCGATTGACTTGCGCAACGTATCGGGTGGGGAGGCGGCAACATGAGCACGGAGGTGACGCTGGGCAAGCGGCTGCGCGGTGACGGCATGGCGGACGAGCAGCCGCTGCTGGACCGCCAGGAGTTCGTCGACATGAACCGAGGTGCGCGGGTGCCTCGTCGCTGGCTGGGCGTCGCTCGGTCGCGGCCGGGTCGGGCCGGATCGCCGTCTCACTCGCGCCGCCGGCCCTGCCGCTGCTGTCACAGAAATGCACGAGGCCGACGAAGTGCGGGAGCAAATCATCAAGCGCTCGCGTGAGATCCTTAAATCCAGGTGCGCTGCGCGCCACGCCCCACATTCTCGCTCGCCCGGGCCGGGCCTCGCGACCGGACAACGGGAACGGCAGGCGCTCACAGTTGGATCCGCGCTTGTGCCTTGTGTACTGGCGATGTATGCGACGCGCTCGGCGACGACTTGATTGCGCCGTCAACGACGCAGCAAGCAGGCGATCTTCTCTCTGCACCGCAACGACCGCGCCGAGGCGTTGAAGCTGCTTGCCAAGGCCGAGTCGGTGCGTGTGCGCCGTGCTTGAAGCGGGAGGACCGGAGGGATCGGTTGCTGATCACCGGGGTGGAGCGACCAGGTCGCGGCGGAGCTGGTGAAGCTCACGGCGGAGAACCCGACGCTCCGCGATGGCGCGCTCTCCGCTGCGTTCGAGGAGTATGTCGAGGCCAAGTGCTTCTGCCACTACCTCGACACGGGACGTCTCCTGCCGCGCCGGGAACTGTCGTCGGCGATCCAAAAGCACGAGTACCTTGGCGGCGTGATTGACTTCACGGGTGCGCATCTGTTGCAAGGAAGCATCGCTTCGGCTTTGATCTGACCTCATACGACCGTTTGAACAGGCGAACTCATGCGCTATGCAGTGGTGAAGGCCACTGCGCGCGACGTGGCTGCTGTTGAGCGCTGCCGAGCGATTGTCGACGCCATCAGCGGAGAGCTGATCCAGTTTGACTTTCGCAATGGAGGTCTACGCCGCAAGTTCGACTCCATCAAGTACAATCTGCGCAAGCTCGAGGTAAGGCGGGCCCTTGCTTTGCTGCGCAACTACCTTGTGCCTTTCTTCTAACTGTGAATGTGCGGGCGATCGGGAAGAACACGCTGTACGAGTTGTCGCTTGTGACGAGCAGCGGCGTCACACTCCATGCCCAGTCCACAGTCGATGACGTCCCAGGCCCGAATGGTGGGGCCGGTGATGGCGAAGACAACTAGGCAATACCACGGACGACGTCAAACGCATGAAGGGAACGCGGGTGCTCAGCAGGCCGATCAGGTTGAAGAATCCTGGATGGTATGCATGCAGGCAGCTAGCTATGTTACTTCCGAGTGCTCCAAACTCTACGCAGTCTACGATAGAGCGACAGGCTCAACCGAACGTGTGCGCGCTGTAGCGCACATGGCACATCTTGTTGACCTCCTCCAGCTTCTCCAGCGCTTCATCCATATCCGCGCGCGTATGGGCAGCCGAAATGCAGAACCGAACACGCGCCAGCAGCAGCGGGGTAGCCGGGAACCCCACTGTCACCACCGCCAGACCGCGCTTCAGACACTCGCGAGAGTACTCGCCCACCTTCGACATGTGGTACAGCATCACGGGAATC
>JAADYF010000267.1:0-27805 GCA_023338175.1 Phytopythium delawarense
CCAGGTCTTCGTCGTCGTGGGTGACACGCCACTGCAAGAGCTGCACGCCCAGCCGTAGGATGATCAGCATGAGTGAGTACCACAACTGTTGGTTGGCGCTCAGCTTGGAGAAGACGGCCGAGTAGATGGGGTAGCCCCATATTGGCAGTGACTGGACCAGCAGCAGGTTATCCACCGTCTTCAGCCGTCTCTTGTGCTCTAGTGATGCTGCCGTACTTGTGTCATGGCGCACACGAGTGGAGTCTTGTCGTTCGAAGGCCCTGACGATGAACTTCGATATCACCGCTGCTGGCATTGAAGCCGTGAACAGTGACAGCGGCACTGGGAAGATGTCTGCTGCGATCATAATGATGCCATTCGTGATCACAACCGTGGTTGCGATGGAAAAACCGTAGAGGATCGCTTGCCGCCGCGTCATGCTGAACTCGGGCAAGTAATCCGCGCGCTCGTAGAGAGATGCCGCTGCTCCGCATATGTACGTGATGATCATTCGCGCCTGGAACGCGCCAGAGCTGCGCCACCCGAGCACCGGGTCAGTCAGCGGGATGCGTTCGACGAGCAGGGCTATCAAGCAGCAAGGTATCGGGGCAAGTGACACGATTGTAGCGATGCGAAACCAGCTCGTTGTCGTCCGGAAGCGGTCGAAGGCGGTCAGCTTGCTGAGCGAGAACCTCCCGTCCGGCTTGAGCTTGACCAGCACTGAGATCGCTCGAGCGGCACGTGATGTGCAGGGCTTGAAGTGTGGTTGGCGCCTTGATCGTAGGTCGTGACTATGCTCCTTGGTTGGAGAGTGCGGTGCAACTGCTGATAGCGCTGGAGTGCCCACAGATTTGCGAGGGGGGGCCATTCCGTCGCACGGCGCGGCGCAGGAACTTGGCAGCACTTGCTCGTGTTGGCTGCGACTTCTTGACTCGGAGGTGTGGGCTTGAAATAACTTGATCAGGCAGACGTGAGTTCGTGACTAATTTGAGCAACGTGGTGGTTGGGATTCGTCGCACATCGCCGTGGCTCCGTTTGACGTGGATTCCTTCTCTTCATTGGGCCACATCTCAGTTCCCCCAGCATTGCGTCCACGATCACCGGCTGCATCGCAGTGCTCGAGGGCGATCACTGATGAAACGACGCAGTCAAGCCCACCGACGATCTGTCGGAATAGCGCTCCGCCACCAATCGCGATTCTCATCGCGACCTGTGGGTCCAGTTCTTCATATCGAGTTGCGGCATCCTGTTGGCAAACCTCTCTTTCCCCTCGAAGATCAAGTTCGCGTTGAGCGTGAACAGCCGATTCCAGCGCGACCGGTAGTCCTTCGAGCGGTCCCAAAGGAAACTAGACAACCGTGGCGTTGCCGACCCAGCGGAACTCGTAGACGAGGTCAGTGCCCGCGTGGTGCAGCGGGAAGCTGAGGATGATGACAGGAAGTGTGACAAAGCGCGCCTGCATCAGCCAGTCCTGCGACGAGAGCACGAACGCGATCTGCTCCAGTCCAGAGTAGCCCAGTTGGCGGCGGATGACGGCCAGGTACAGTGCGAGCGCTCCCCCCTCGGAGGCTGCGACTGTGAGCAAACTGCGGATTGTGTCGTAGGTAGCATCCAGCGTGGTCATGGTCTTCATCGTGTGGTAGTACTCGCGGTTCGGCAGGTGAAATACAACGAGGATGTAGACGGCGTAGAAGAGCATGCATGAGACGGTCACGTACGATCGGAGCAGCAGCATCTCGGTGCGGTGCAGCGTGAAGGCCACTTCATTGACAAACGCGACGGTGCTCTGGACGCGGACGCTCTCCTGTTTCATGTTCGGTATGTCATCAGTCGACGGCGACGGCAGGATCTGAGCCAAACCGCTCGCTCGTCTGTGCGCTGACCGTCCGTTGAGGGTCTCAATTGGGTGGTGAACCAGCAAGTTGAGCGCGCTGCGACGTTCTGCCGATCGACCTGCGCGCCTGGACGTCTGGAGTTTCCGTCGCCACACTTCGCGGATCCTCTCTCTGTTCTCGCGCGATGAGAGTAGCTGCGTCTCTGTGCAGTCGACGTGCAGCTTGCCGGCGATGTCAGAGACCCAGTCAACCTGGTAGGCGTGGAAACTGGACAGTAGGAGCAGCGGGTCCGACGCGTCCAGTGCTCTAGCGATCTCAGTATCTCTCAGCACAGCCAGCACGAAGGAGACGTTGTCGTTTGATGAGATCGCCGCCTGGCACCCTGGTTCACTTGATACCAATCCCTCTGCTGGTCGTGCCATTCCGGACGCTTGTAAGGCTGCTTCTGGTCGCGGCTTCTTCCAGTCGAGTCCGAGGTGGGAAACGTCGACACTGGTCTGCAACAGCTCCTGACAGGATGCGAGAGCGTAGATCGCGTCCCATGCGAGGATCACGGCGAGCGTCTTGAGCGACTTGGCGTTCTGGAGGCACGTGGCCGTGAACAGCACGTGGAAAAGCTGTCCGGACGCCGAGGTGGCGCCGCCTGCGATGTCCTCGTCGTGCTTGGACTTCTTCCAGATGAAGTACCGTGTGGTGTTGCGGAGAATAGGCAGGAGGAGTGAAAAGCCCGTCTGGTAGTGCGAGTTCAGCTGCATGAAGACAGCCGCATAGATCGGGTACAGAAAGATGGGGAGCGTTTGCGCGTTGACGACGTCGACTACCTGCGAATACCGCTGTTCAATGTCGGGGATCGGGGGATGCTGCCGCCGGATGATCCGCCACCCGATCACCGTCCCGATGATGTGCATCGGAAGCAGCGGTGTGAACTGTGACAACGGGACGGGGAACGTGTCGGTACCGGCCATGATGACCAAGTTGGTGCCGATGCAGATGATTCCCTGCATGAAGGCGAACGGCAGGATCGTCGACCACGGGTATTGGATCGCAGGGATGTACTCGCGCACCTGCCGCAGCGTGAGGATCGAGCCGATGAAGCCGCCCATGAAGTGGCGGAACACCCACGGCCAGCAGACTCGCCACGCAAACCTTGGTGGTGCTGTCAATCCCATGGGTGTGCACTCCATCAACAGCGTCCAAAGTAGTCCGGGCATCGGTGCGAGTAGCAGTACCACGATGGCCTTCCGAGGTGTTGTGGAGCATCGGAAGCGATCGAATGCAGCCATCTTCGCCATCGAGTACTGACCAGGACACTCGACTCGCAGCCCGTTGATGGCTTTCCATACTCGAGCAGCGATCACACGCACTCTCGTCGGCCGCTGCGCATCGGTGCCTTGGCCTGGGGTGACACGCATCACCAACGTCGTGTCGATCAGAAACTCCAGTGCAAAAGTTGCATGGTGCCATTGGATTTGGACACGCGCGGCTATTTGCGGTTGACGTGGCTGTTGAAGCGCAAGACTGCGCGGCTGAAGAGCACAAATAGTCTGAAGCAAGTGCGCCTGCTCAAACCGTCGCTCCGATCCGAACCAGCAACAACTCGCTGTTGTCATCCTTCTGCAAGATGGAGAAGCAGGTTCGCCAGGCCACCCAGCGGTTCCCGGCCGCCCCAGCGAGGTCCAGCTCGGTGACTGACACGCGGACGCTGGCAGTGTCCGAGTCTCGCCGCACCATCAATGAGGTAGCAGGCGAGCCAGAAGAGACCGCGCCAGTGGCGTTACCACCATCGGGAGACGCGCCGTTGCCTCAGTTCGACGCGCTCGAAGTGCTCGGGCCGTCGCTGTCGGACGTACTGACGTTCGTCAACCCTCCGATGCCTCGGAGTCTGCAGGAAGAGCAGCTCGAGCAGCAAGTCGCGGGAGAAGATACCCAAAGCGAGAGTAATGCAGTGGCTACCGATGCAGCTGAGACCCCGGCCAAGTTCGACATCTGCCTCTCGCGATCCGTGGTGCTCGGCAAAGTGGTAGACGCATCCGTGGACAACTCGCGGCGCACGCAGGAGTACTTCGCCAAGCTGCTGGACAAGCTCCAGCTCGACGCCACGGGGCTCGTGCTGCTGCAGGAATCGACAGTCGTCGTGTTCCTCGAGACAACGGCCGAGCAGTTCCTGGAGATCCTCAAGCATCTGCAGCGCCAGCGTATCCTGGACGCCTCGTCCATGCGGATCCTCGCGAGCAGCGACGACCACACGGAGCGCGTGCTGCAGGGACTGTACTTCAAGAAGGTGGCGGTCGCGGGCCGCCCGGGTGGCGACAACAACGCCGAGCTGGGCGACGACGCGCTGCGCCAGTGCGTGGTGGACACGTTCCTGGACCTGATGAAGTTCGTCAAGAAGGTCGGCCCGATGGGCCCGGCCGAGATCCGCAAGTGCCTCACCAACCTGTCCATGACGGACCAGATGTGCCTGCCCAGCAACGAGACCGTGCTGTGGTTACTGTCGCGAGAGGAGCTCATGACCATCGACGAGTTCCTCGACGTGTTCGCCGCCCCCGTGTTCGTCGAGCTCGAGTCCGAGCGCGTCTGGCCCGTGCACCCGCTCATCCAGTACTGACGCGTCGACTAGCGGCGCGCCGATCATCAATCGAATGATCTATGACCAACGCATGTTCATGTGTTCAAGTTGTGTTCAAGTTGGATTCATGCTGGGACTTTACTCGCTGAGCGTCGCGGCGAAGTCGGTCGGGTGCGCCTCGCCGTCCAGACGGCAGGCGCCGCCCGTGCAGTAGCCCTCCGAGAGCGTCCGCTGCATGTTGCGGAACTGGCAGGCGCCGCCAGGGCACTTGACGTCCTCCACGCGATCGAAGATGCAGGCTCCGCCCTCGCACGTCGCCTCCTTACAGTTGCTGAGGCGCGAGTCGGCGCGGTGACGCACAGCCGAGAAGGTCGCGGCGCTTGCATCGAGTGAGCACGGCCGTCCGACTCGCAGGCACACGGGCAGACACGAAGCAGCGACACGTACCGGAAGTAGCAGAGCCCGCCCGAGCACGACAGCGGGCGGTCGCAGTCCTCGAACAGGCAGCCGCCCATGGCGCAGCTGGCCGCCTCGCACGCCGTCGGCGCGTGCTCGTAGTCCGCCCAGATGTCGCGCGCCGCCTCCGCCACGGCCGCCATGAGCAGCAGCGCGACAAGCACAAGCCGAAGCACAGGCGGAAGCAGCAGCTTGTGGGCCGCCTTCGTCGCCATGTCAGTCGATTTTCTTGTCCCGCGTGGCGCCAATGCTGCTCTGCGGACCTGCTCGCGCGAAGCGTCACCAACGCGATCTTATCTCAAACTCAGTACTTTTACGTTATTGTGACCATTTGTAATTATATAGTGCTGCTATTTAGTCGAAGGGCGCCAAAGCCCGACTGACACCCAACCACAATGGCCCCAGCGGTTGACAGACGGCGCCTCCATGACCGCGCCGCACGCTGTACAACAACAGCGCTGCCGTCGTGCCCTTGGCGCTGTGTCCACACGCAGGAGCACTCGCGCTGAGGCAGTAGCAGCGGCCATGTGCGTTTAACGTCGTGCGTGGCCGGGTATGACACGAGGGTTTTACGTCATCACGGACGGGCGTCCGTGTCTTCAACCTGCCTTGCGCTTTTGGGCCAATCAGCGCGTAGCATTTCGGTCCCTAGCGGCACAACGTACCCCATCCCGCCCTGATCAGGTACCTCGTACCATTTTTGCCGGGAACGACCACCGCCCCTGTCGCGCCACAAGCACATCGGAATCCGCGTCCCGCCCTTCCTGCCGCCCAAGTGCTCGTCATGGCGGTGCTCTCCAAGTCGCAGGCGGCCTCCGGCGCCGTCTCCATCAGCGCCCTGGTGCGTTCACACTCGTCCTGATTATGGTAGCGACCTTGTGTACTGACCCTGGCGCTCTCCTGGTCGCTCAGGTGGCGCTGGCGCTGGCGATCCGCGAGAACGGGACCAAGAAGGCGAACGCGGCGTTCCGGCAGGAGTCGGCGTTCATGACCAAGAAGCAGGGCAGCCGGCAGAAGGTGGCGGTCAACAAGGAGTTCTACGCGCGCTTCGTGCGGCTCTTCAAGGTGATCGTGCCCGGCCCGTTCACGGCCGAGGTGGGCTTCGCGGCGCTCGTGGCGCTGCTGCTGGCCGCGCGCACGTCCTTCGACATCCTGCTGCTGCACATCTTCACGTCCATCGAGCGCGCCATCGTCTCGCGGTCGCAGAAGGACTTCATGTTCCACCTGCGCCGCTTCTTCGCCGTCATGCTGCCCGTCTCGTGCGTCAACTGCCTGCTCAAGTACGGACACACGGAGCTGACGCTGCGCTTCCGCAACCGACTCACCAAGCACCTGTACGCGCACTACCTCAAGGGATTCATCTACTACAAGGTGTCCAACCTGGACAACCGCATCTCGAACGCCGACCAGCTGCTCACGGTAGACGTCGAGCGCTTCTCCAACTCGGTCGCCGACCTCTACTCGAACATCTCCAAGCCGCTGCTCGACATCGCCATCTACGCCGTCAAGCTCACGTCCACCATCGGCTTCCAGGGCCCCGCCATCATGCTCACCTACCTCGTCGGCTCGGGCATGTTCCTCACGTGGCTGCGCCAGCCCACGGGCCGCTTCACCATCGCCGAGCAGAAGATGGAGGGCAACTTCCGCTTCATGAACTCGCGCCTCATCACGCACAGCGAGGAGATCGCCTTCTACAACGGCAACGTGCGCGAGAAGCGCATCATCGACGAGTCCTTCACGCGGCTCATCGACCTCGTGCGCAAGTCGCAGCAGTTCCGCTTCTCCATCAGCGTCATCGACAACATCGTGGCCAAGTACATGGCCACCGTCGTCGGCTTCCTCGTCGTCTCCAAGCCCTTCCTGGACCCGGACAACCCGCGCCTCGTCGGCTCCACCTACGCCGAGCGCATGGAGGACTACTTCCGCTCGGGCAAGATGCTCATCAAGCTCTCGGAGGCCATGGGCCGCCTCGTGCTCTCGGGCCGCGAGCTCACGCGCCTCGCGGGCTTCACGGCGCGCGTGACCGAGATGATCGACGTCCTGACCGACCTAGACGCCGGTCGCTACCAGCGCACGATGGTCAAGGGCGAGGAGGATGACGAGGGCGACGCGTCGGTCACCGGCAAGTCGTCCGCCGACGCGCTCGGGCTGTACCCGAACAAGGGCGAGCTGCACTACCAGGACCACGTGATCCAGTTCGAGGACGTGCCGCTCGTGACGCCCAACGGCGACGTTCTGGTCAAGTCGCTGAGCATCAAGGTCGAGTCGGGCATGAACGTGGTGGTGGCGGGCCCCAACGGCTGCGGCAAGAGCTCACTCTTCCGCATCCTGGGCGAGCTCTGGCCCATCTTCGGCGGCAAGCTGACCAAGCCCGAGCGCAACGGCCTCTTCTACATCCCGCAGCGGCCCTACCTGACGCTCGGCAGCCTGCGCGACCAGATCATCTACCCGCACTCGCTCGAGGAGATGCAGGCCTCCGGGCTGCAGGACGACGACCTCATGCACTTCCTCGAGAAGGTGCAGCTCGGCTACCTCGTGGCGCGCGAGGGCGGCTGGGATGTGATCCACGACTGGGCCGACGTGCTCTCGGGCGGCGAGAAGCAGCGCGTGGCCATGGCGCGCCTCTTCTACCACAAGCCGCAGTTCGCCATCCTCGACGAATGCACGTCCGCCGTCAGTGTCGACGTCGAAGGCGCCATGTACACGCACTGCCGCGAGCAGA
Source organism: Phytopythium delawarense (assembly GCA_023338175.1). NCBI lineage: Eukaryota > Oomycota > Peronosporomycetes > Pythiales > Pythiaceae > Phytopythium > Phytopythium delawarense. Next base: position 7,562 of record JAADYF010000267.1, read on the forward strand.
ACATCACGCTCTTCACCGTCTCGCACCGCAAGTCGCTTTGGAAGTACCACGAATACGTCCTCCGGGTGCGTGCTCGCGGTTCATGTGGTGACGATCATTATGCTGTTTCATTAACGAACGCTTTTGGCTCGTGGTGCAGTTCGACGGCCGCGGCAACTACGAGTTCAAGCAGATCGACGAGGCGGACGAGGCCTTCGGATCGTAGACGGCGGCAGACTTGGATGCCCAGATCGAGGATGCATCGAACCCTGTCCATGTGTAGTTATCCTCCCCCTGCGCTGACGACGGCGTGCCGCAATCCCTCCCAGGTCCAAGGAGGACGCGGCCGTCGCTCGGCCTAAAGCTTCAACACGAACCGGGGACCCGAGTCCGCCTTGCTCCACCTCCGTCTCCTACCCGCTGCGCTCTATCGACAGCTTCTTGTCGATCCCCAGCAGCTTGAGCGCTCGCGCGACCTCGGTGCTTCCCGGCGACTTCCGATCCCACCTGTCGATGTCCTCGAGCGCCTCACCGAGCGCTGGAGCCGTCGTGGCGTCGAGCAGTCGCATGAAGAACGTCTCGGCCGCTCCGTGCTGCTCGGCGCGCTCCATCTTGCTGATCAGCTGGCGGAGCCACTGCCACTCGGGGCTATCCAGGACGGAGACTGCCGGAGGAGCAGCGTCTCGAGCGCGGCAGGAGCAGGCCGGCCGATGGCAATCCGTCTCCTGCGCTCGCTCAGCCAGGTCGCTGTCGTGGCGCTCGTGGTTGCTGGCGGCCATCGGTCGTGCTGCTTGGTGTCGGTGGTGTGTTGTCCTGCGAGCGTCGGAATGGCGACTTGCGGTGCCAATGCTGAAGGTTGCCGGCTATAAATAGAAGTGTGCTCTCCGCAGAGAGAAATAGCTGCTCTTCCACTCACGAGACTGTGCTCCTGTTCGCGAGCGAGAGACTTGATGTGAACGGTCGAGCACCGAGTCAGGACAGCAGTGCGATGAATCGAAGAAGCGACAGTCGAGCGTGCCAACCGTGTCCTCATCTCTTTTGGCGCGCTTCAACTTTGAATTCGATCTCGCGCTTCGTTGATGTGGCCACTCCATTCAATTCTACGACGCGAGTTGTCCACCGATACGTCCGCCACCTTGCCGAGCACCACGGATCGCGAGAGGCAGACGTCGAACTTGGCGGGTGTCTAGTCCGCCTCGAACGCCTCGAGAACTATCAAACTACTTTCACCACGAGTGCGAATTATCTCGCGGCTTGCTGCGGAGAAGTTGCCTTTCATGCAAGTCGCGTAGATTGACGAACGCCAACACGTCCGACTGCGACGGCCCGAGCACTTCGGGTGCGTCGAAGTGGTGAAGTAGTGTGTCCCCTAATGCTGCCAATGTCACTGGTTTTTGATGGTGCAGCACGACTCGGACACTGCCAGCGTCCGCGTGTTAGCCACCGAGCTGGACCTTGTGGGGGAGGCTGAGAACCACTGGATGATGAACCTGCTTCTCCATCGTGGTGGAGGATCATCGGCGCGACCAACTGCCCAGATGAAGCCATAGTGGTGTGGATCGCTGCCGTCGTGCTCCTCAGTCTTTGTGTCCGAACCGGAGGATACTGCTGTTGCCGAAGTGGACGAGCGGGAAGCCCAGGATCACTATGGGAAGCGCGATGCACTTGGCCTGGAAGAGCACGCGCTGGGACGACAGCACGAAGGCGAGTTGGTTGATGCCGCGCACCCGGAGTCTAGAGCTCAGTAGTGCCAGGTAGATGGTGAGGAAGACGCTCTCGAGAACACACACGCACAACAGACGGGAGACGGTCGCGCCGACCGCCTGCAGCGTTGCCATGGGCTCCATTGTGATGAAGAAGCCGCGGTTCGGCAGCCAAAAGACGACGACCAGGTACACCACTGCAGTGCAGGACGGATGCATGAGTGCGACCACCTCCACAAGAGCTGCGTCTCCATCAGGAACGTACCATAGAAGAGCAGCATGGAAATTGTGATGTACGAGCGCAGCACGATCATCTCGGTCTGGTGGAGTGCCGCACACAGCTCGAGCACGAACACTTTCTGAAGCTTCTGCTCCGACGTGAGCAGATCAAGCGAACCGGACGACGGGCGTCTCCAGTTGGCCCGGTTTCCTGGCAACGGCCGCACGCGCGCGAGCTTCCCACGCCATCCCGACAGCCTCTGAACCACTGGACGCACCTGCACGGTCGCTGTCGGTCGTCGAAACCACGACTGCTTCCTGGACGAAGTGGAGGACGTGACAGTGCGCGTGCTCCTCACCGACAGGAAGAATCGCCTCGGCTGGCGCGAGAGCAGCTGCGGCCTGGGCTCGAACGACAAGATACCTTCGCTCTGCTCGACGAACTCCGGGCGGCGGTACCGCTGGAACGTCGACAGGAACACGGGAGGTGCATTCGTGTGCAGCGCAACGCCCACATTCACGTCCGCCGCGAGCGCCAGCGCTGTAGCGATGAAGTCGTGCGCGCAGTGTGTGGAGCGTGTTCGGTCGAGCGTCTGTGCCAACCGATCCGAGTGAAATGAACTCGCCCTCACCTGGTCGAAGCTCTGGTGGACTCGCGCGGCCGCTCCTATGATCTCGTGGGCGTTGAAGAGCATCTGCAGCGTGTTGAAGGCGGCGGTGATGGCCATCGTGTCCCACGACTTGGAGTTCTGCAGGCACATGGCGACGAACAGGACGTGGTAGAGATGGCCGGCAGCACACGTGATGACGCCGAGCAAGTCCGTGTCGAACCAACCGGCGCGCACGAGCATTGAACGCACTGCGAACTTGAGCACCGGGAGCGCTACAGACAGCCAAAGCTGCATCGTCGGCGACACGTTCATGAAGAGCGCGGCAAACATGGGGTAGATGACGACGGGAAGCTGCTCGATCCCAAGCAGATTGTTGACCCCGCGTTCGCGCTTGCTAATATCAGGGCGGTTCTCAAAGTGCGCGCTGAAGGCTGACAACTTACCCACAAGAACCATCGGCAGGGTGGGCACGAACTGCAGGAAGGGAAAAGGGAACACACCGCTCGCGGCGATGACGCCCACGCACACGCCCATACCGACGACCGACTGTTTCAACCCGTTCAGCACGATTTGCCTCCAAGACGTGACGGGGAACTCGGGAATGTACTCGCCCTTGATGACGATCGGAGGCATGCTAGTGATCATGGCGGTCAGGAAAAAGCGCACGAAGAAGGGAGCCGAGTGGTGCCAGCCGAGCGCCGGGTCCTCTAACGGGATCGCTTCCAGCATCAGGTTCATGGCGAGCGACGGTAGCGGTGCTGCGAGCACCTCCAACAACACTTGTCTGGTCGATGTGCCTTGGCGATACGCGTGATATGCATCGAGCTTGCTGACGCTGTAGTGGCCCTGCACGCGCCACTGTGGCTGCGAGGCCACATCATCCAAGAAGTGCAGCACGCGTCGAACCAGTCGGTTCCGGGTGTACCATGGCCGCCGCCGTCGAGAAGAAGCCGAAAGTCTGCTGCTGGTTGACGACACTGGCGCTGGAACGACTGCCGCCATCCAAGTCGGAGCGCAATCGCCTTTCGACTTGAGGCGGAGTCTGACAAGGCGAAGGAGCAGTAGGGTGATCGAAGAAGCGAGCGCGAGCTCTTCAGCAGCGTGCAACCGGCCGAAGAAGCTATTGCCGACGAAAATAGCGCGCCAGATTTGGCTCGGCCATATCAGGATGGCACTGCAGAGAGAAACCTCCAGTTGACGTTCTGCACGCGGCTGAAATATTACCACACCCAGGTTCTGTCGTCCAGCCTGCCAATGCATTGCGTCGACCGTGTTGCCGCCGTGTCGCCGGAGTTTGATCGAGTTCTCGCTCGCAGTAAGTGCTAAGGCTGGTTGAGCTACAAAGCACCACGCGCACTCTCCACCCCGTCAAAACTCAAGGATCGATGCGTTGCCCTGTGTAGATGAAGAGCGGGTACGTGACAAGCTTGACCTGAAACAGCGTCGACTGAGACGACAGCACAAATGCCAGGAGAGAGTCGCCCGGCAGAGTGAGCCCACGGTTGATGAGAGCCAAGTAGATGGCGACGAACACTAGTTCGACGACGAGGAGCACAAGATGGCGCTGGAGAGCGTGTTCGACGTCTCCGAACGTCTTCATCGCGCTCATCGCGAGTATAAAGCGGCGGTTCGGCAGCAAAACACCATCTTCAAGTACGAGCCTTCAAAACGCATCGACAACCGACAGTTTATCAGCGCACAGCAGCTCGTGGCGCTTGTACAATGACAAGACGCCCATATTGAGAAGTGTTGTGGTTTCGCGCAGCTGGAACATGCCCGAGCGCCGCCACCCGAGCGCTGGATCGGCCAACGGGATGCACTCGGCTAGCAGCACCGAGAACAGGCATGGCAAAGGGGTGAGCAGCAGGATACCCGTGATGTACGACCGGCTAGTCGTCGTCCGGAAGTTACCGAAGGCAGCGAGCTTGCTGATCGAATACCTGCTGCCCGGTGTGGCGTCTTGAGAAGTGCTCAGCCAATGGGAACGAGAGGCGTTCTCATCGACGCCCCAGCTCGTATGAGTCGCTCGTCTCTGTCGTGAAGGGAGGTGGCTCTGATGCCGGCGGTGCCGCTGCTCCAACCAGGTAGTTCGACGCCAACTCTTCCACCTCTTGGCTTGCAACTGTCGGCGCTGCACCAACTTTTTGTGTCGGCAACTACTTCGCTGAGATCACCAGAGGGTTCATGGGCCATGACAACACCCACGAAGCTCTCATGGTTGTCATGGAGCTGTGTGGGACACAGGAGTATTGCGCTCGCATGACATGGTGAAGATGTTGATCGTTATTAGACGTTTTACTTGGAAGTAGATGGTTTATGTGCCGCTCGATCAGTTGTCAATCGAGGTCGTCGATCAGAGAGGTCGGTCGGACAGACGAAGCCAGCGAAATGCTGCTGGTGCCGTGGCAACTGCCCGTCATGCTGACGGTCGTGCGCAGTGTCATTTGGTAGACGTCCTCGGCATTCCGCCGCAGCTCCGTGATGCGAGCCCACAAGTCGGTTTGAGAGCTGGGCTGGCTGTAGACGTTGCTGTCAATGGTGGTGCTGCTGCTTGGGCTATCGGAAATACTACTGCAACTCGTAGTAGAACCCGTGGATCGCTCCGAGAAGACCACAACCGCGTCGCTTAGTGTTCCCTCCTCCTCTTCATCGATGAAGGACTCACGGTCCGTCGAGTCGCACTCGGAGAGCGGCTGCGACTTGCCGCGTGTCCTTCGATCGGACACACTCACCGCCACCACCTTCTTGACCACGTCTTCGGGCTGCTCCACAACCAGGATCGACGACGACACGGGCGAAATCGTCGTCGCCACCATCGAATCACTGCTCCCACCCGCAGCAGGCAAGCGCACAGTGATATCCACGACGCTCTCGAGCGCGGACGGTTCGTCGCCAGCTTCGCTGCAGTCTGAACGCTCGTGGGCTTCCATCGCGGCCACTTCTTCACGTGTCGGGAAGCCTGGGATCGCGGCCGGCGTGCTCGACCGCAGGGACGCATACTGGCGGTGCCACTCGCTGATTGGACTGCGGGTTCGCGAGGGGTTCGATTTGGTCGTGCGCACGGACGAGAGGGTCGGACTCCAACCGCGTGGACTTGACGAGGGCGAGGTCGGCGAGGCGACGACATCCGTTGTAGCCAGAGGACGCAAGACGTTCTCCGCACTACCACGACTGCTTCCATTCGCGGTCATAGCCTGCACATCCGCGCGCGCCACAGCCTCCGCACTCTGGTGGTTGCTGTCGACGACGCACGCGGTGCACACGACCACGGTCGACTCGCGAAGATGCTTCGACCGCGGCTTCGATGACGAGGTAGATGGTGCAGCCAGCCAGAGCTTGCGAGTCATGCGGCACTTGCCGCACACATGCCGCTTGCACAGTTCACACACACCAACTGCCGGGCGCTGCTTTAGCGCGGTGTTGCCGCTGGTGCTGCGGAACAGCTTCAACGGCGAGAGACCGCCAACCGATCGGCACACGGAGCATTTGGCCTTGCCCATGTCACCGTGGATGCGACGCTGGAGCCATGCCGACGTAGTGGAGCGCGCGCGCGTGGACTGTTCCATCAGAACAATTTGCTGGTCGTCTTCGGGCTTGGCTCCATCGTTCGTCTCCACCTTGTGCGCGAGCTTGCGGTGCTGCGCGCACTCGACGGCGTGCGCGAAGAACTGGAGGATGGCCGTGGCGCTCGTGGAGATGGCGAACGCGTCCACCATCTTGCCGCTCGGCTGCACAAAGCCCTTCATGTAGACGTCCACAGTCTGGTTCTTGTCGTCCGTGGGCGAAAACAGGTAGCAGGACGAGATGCGACTGCGGAGGATGTTGTGACTCTGCTCCAAGCTCTTGCAGCCCTCCAGCTCGTCGTCCAGCGAGTGTGTGAGCACGAATCCGATGCGTCGGCCGTCCGGCAGCTTCCGGACACCCGTGCTCTCGAGGTAGACAATGTCGCGCCGCCGAGACATGGCGTGCAGCTCAAGCACCATCCATTTGACGCCGACGAACGAGAATGGCGCGTCCTCAGTCGGCTTCTCGATCGAGTACAGCACGTCGGCGTCCACCATCTCTTCCATGTTGTACGCCGCTTTGCGTAGCATGGCCGCGGCGTCGGGCGACGACACGCCGAGCATGACGTCCTCGAGAGAACCGGCAAGTGTGCCGACCGTCACCACCTTGGGCAGGCTCCAGTTGATGTGCTGGTCGGGCTCGACCTCGAAGGGTGCGGACGCGGACGACGTGACGGCGCTGCAGCTCAGGCGGTTGGCATCAGCGTCCGCGGGTCGGCTGCGGCGCTGACGGTACAACGTCAAGTTCTCCATCTTCTTGACGGGCTTCCAGTCCGAGCGGGCTAGTCGACGCTTGTGCACGCGCACGAACTGGTCGTATTCGTCGATGGCCTGGTCCACAAGCGCGGCCGCCATGCTCGACAGGCGCTGTGCGTGCTCCGGATGCAGCGGCGATAGCTCCCCGAAGGGCGAGCGCGCGGTTGGGAACTTCATCCTGCGTGGATGGTCGAGTGCCGTGTGATCCACCGACTGGTTGAACGTGTCGAGACCGGCGTGAATTGAGTTGTGACGGTCGGACTGGCGTGCGACTCGCGGCCGAGGCACAGCGGCGACATCCTCCAGAGTCGGTGGCGAATGTCGACCAGCCCAGCTGGGCCACGGTTATGGCCGACAGCGACTCCGCCGGGAGTGGCGACCAGCAGGGAGATGCCAGCACCAAGTCCTCCAATATCATGTGCCGTGGCGAGTGTCGCAATGGCTCCAGCCGGCCCGAAAGCCCAGGTGGTTTTCCACAATAATCCAGAGCAACACGCCCGAGCCCACACGCATCGCACGGCCTCTGCCGTTCCAAACCGCGTGGATTTTCCTCCTGCCACCACCGTGGCCTTGAGGTGGTGCTGGCATCGAGACGCTGACATGGCGAGCGGCGGTGCGACTGTGGCCCGCACCGTCGAGTGGGCTTCAAGGCGGCTGGTGACGAAAATACTATGGATCCTCGAGTCCAGTGCGTCCAAGAGTGTCCACTGTTGTCGGATGCAGCTAAAAAGACCAGCAAAACGTCACAGACTAACGATAAAATCAGACCCAGACTGGCTGTCAACGCTGAACTTTTGCGTCTACACTTGATGTTTGTATGACTGAACCGAATACTTGGAGACGCGAACCGAACTCTAACCAGAGACCCCGACGGGTTCATTCCGACGCTGAAAGAGGATAAAATATGGGCAGCGTTGTTCCAAGGAAATGACCAGAGCTTGTCTGGGTGATCGACTGATTCACCGACACGGCGGTCCCACGGATCGGCTCCTCTTGCGACCACCTCAGGGGCACTCAAGCCCTCCTAGCCACACCATTGCGCTCGGCTTCTCGACCGCCGGATCTGGTCCAGTAGATCGCCTCGGACACTCATCCAGCGCTCCTTCAACGCGAGCACACAGTGTTCAGACACGGAGATGCTGGGCTCACCCTTCGCCACCGTACGGACGCGTCGCAGGTTGGCTCTGACGTGCCTTGCGCTTCAGCTGCGGGGCACAACTTGCCCCGGTGTCACACTCAAGTGACGGACAAAGACAACCGATTCGAGTGCCTGCTGGCCATTGGACTGAAACTCAAGCACGTGCCTGCTCCCCGATTCGCATCGTCCGTCCAGGGGGCGCAAGAAGAGCGGGAGTTCTGGGTGTTTCCAGTTGCGCCAAATGGATGCGGCTTCCGACCAACCTCGATTCCTCATTTAGCGCATACATATCGGTATATTCACGGTGGATGACGATGCGATCCGATAGATGAGTATGCCGGAGCTTGGTTCTTCCCTTCCGCTCAACGTTAAACTCTTATGGAACCGACCCAGTCGAGCCCAAACGGACCAGATGGAGGCGCCACTATGTGGGGATATGGCGAAGTCAGACTTGCACCAGCGGTGAATACCGTGCAGCGACGGCGCCGGAGCCTCACAACCTGCTGCTGCCTTCCTGCTGTCGGCAGCGAGACATCGCTCGAGACACCTGCGGCTAGGTGGAGTTGGGCCGACCCAGGTGGCAGCGCGTGGGTGTGTGGTCCTGTTCACACCTCGGCACCGTGACGGTCGTAAACCCGATGGCTCATGCACCGACTCAGTATTGCAAAGTCTCCGGTTTGAAACATGATGATGGTCGAGCCCTCGAGTTCGACAGCGCTGCTCTCTGCCGGCATTACAGCCCTCCTCGCATCATTCTATCATCACTAACCCCAACGTGATCGCCTGTTGCTGACGGTGGCCTCTGCCGCGCTGCCATCACAGCAGCAACTCTTGACGCGTCGCATCTCACACGCCCAGACATACGCAAGTTCCCCGCTAATCATGACGGACACATCGACGGTCGAGTGGAGCGGCTTGCGTGATGGTGCGGAAGAGGCGTTGCTTGCTCTGGTTTACTTTCGTGTGCTAATGCATCCGTCCCGCGAATTCCGCATCCACTTGAAGCCGCACAGCAGCAGAGGGCAGTTCAAGTTGAAGCGTGGACCATTCCCTTGATGCCTGCACGAGTAACTCCATCAATCAACTCTGTCTTCAACTGCGAATGTCATGAGAGGCAACCGTTTGGCGATCGGTCGCGCCAACTTTAGCGCCAACTCGACTGTTTGCATCGCTCGCGCTTCACTGCAGTGCGATGGCCGACTTCCTGGGCAAGAGCGCGAAGAAGTTAGCCCGCGTGTATGTGGACGCGACCTCCCCATTGCCCAGCACCACCCGACCCGCAGCTATCGAGGCAACGAACGAGTCCAGCGGACATCAGTCCCCTCCGAAGCATACTCGGCGCACGATTGCCGCCGTCACGCGCCAGCTCTCGCACGATATCTCAACGGAGCAGCTCTTCTCCGACCAGCTGATCGATGGCAAGGTGGCGGACGAAGAGGAGGAAGAAGAAGACAAGGGCCACAGCAGCGATGACGAGCAGGAGGACAACAACAGCAGCAAGCAGCCGCTGTCTGCGTCCCGAGCGCGTACCTGTGGCGGCTCCGACGCCACGGCGACAGCTAAACCGGAGCTGTATCGCATCGAGTCGCACTCGGCTTTAAGCTCCCTGGAAGACAAGAGCAAACCACCGGGAGGGGCTGCGTCGCCGACGCGGCCGATGGCCAAGCCACACAAACTCGCACCTCTGCCCGGCAGTCCGACGCTAGCGCGAAACAAGCCCGACACGATCCAGATCCCATCGTCTGACGTGTGTTCCAAGTGCCGCGAAGGAACGGACATGCCGCCAGTGCACTGCGCTGCCTTCTCCGGCCACGTCGCTTGCCTTCAGGCGCTGCTTCCGTCCGAGTCGACCGACCGAAAGATGGAGTCCTGGCTGGACAAGAAGCGCCGCACGCCGCTGTTCTACGCGTGTGCAGCGAATCGACTCGAATGCGTCGAGCTGCTGCTGCGCTGCCACTCCGAGTGGCTCGAAGTGGGCGACAAGCAGCTCGACTCGCCTGTGCACGTGTGCTGCTTCTTTGGCTGGGACGCATGCCTGCGGCGGCTGCTGGACGCGGGTGCCAACCCGCACGTGCGAAACGCCAAGGGCTTCAAGCCGTCACACATCGCCAAGACAGAGCAGTGCCTCGAGCTGCTGCTGTCCTTCGGCGACGACCTGCTCCAGGGCGACAAGCTGGGCCGCACGCCGCTGTTCGTGGCCTGCGCGCGCGACCGCAGCGCGTGCGTTGAGTTCCTATGTGCCTGGAACCACCGCAGTCGGTCGTGGATGCTCGAGCAGGAGGACCAGCGCGGCGACCGGCCCATCCACGCGGCGGCCTGCAATGGGAGCGCAGCATCGCTCGAGATCCTGCTGCGGTACGGCGCCGACCCGCTCATCGCGAACGCCAAGGGACTGACGCCTAAGGACTTGGCGGCGGCCAACCGCCACGACAAGTGCGTCGAGCTGCTGAGCATGGCGGAAGCTGACCAGAGCAGCGGAACTACGTGGTTTGCGCCAGCGAACGCGGCAACAGCGGCGGACGTGGGGGTCGACGCATCGACCGAGTGGGTCGAGTGCTGGGACAATGACAGCGGTCAGCCGTTCTACTACAACAACCTGTCGGGCAAGTGTCAGTGGGAGGCGCCTGAGGGCTTCACGCCGCAACTGTACGCCCAGCCGCAGCTGCAGCAGAACCAGGAGGAGGAGCAAGAGGACGACGGCGGCGAGTACGTCTGGGTGAAGAAGAAGAAGCAGACCGTGACCGTCGTGACGGGCAAGGACACGGAGTGGATCGCCGTGCAGGACCCGACCTCACGAGCCATCTACTACAAGAACACGCGCACTGGGCAATCCCAGTGGGAGGAGCCGGACGCCGTGCGCCAGCTGCAGACTGCCGTGGGTGCCAAGGCGTCACAAGAGGCGTCGCGCATCTGGGAGGAGCTGGAACAGGCGCGGACGGCGCTGGCGGCAGCCATCGCGAGAGAGAAGCGCCGGCAGCTAGTAGTACACAAGCAGACGCTTGATGCCTGCAAGCTGCATGTCCGGCAGCGTAAGGAGGACATGGCCAAGCGCGAGGAGCAGGCGCGGCTAGCCCAGCTACTGCCTCGCTCGAGCTTCATCCGGCGCAAGAAGCAATCCATGATGATGAAGGTGTCGACGCACAACAGCAACGCGCGCAAGACGCCTGGAATGAAGAGCAGCCTGGCCGTGCTCGACGAGCAGCACGCGACCGCCGGGCCCTCGTGTGACGACAAGGTCGAGGATATCTGTTCGCGAGAGCCGGCGCTCGACATCTTCCTCAGCACGTACATGCGGCTGCACGGCGTGCGCGACCTTCAAGTGCTGACGGCCGAGAAGCGCTTCTGCAACTGCCTGTTCCACTACTACGTCGCGCTGGCCGACCCCGTCCACATGAAGGGTCTGAGCAAGAGCCAATTCCGCGTTGTGCTGCGTGACGCACTGATCATCCCGTCGACGGCAGCTGCGTCTTCCTCCTCTTCATCGCACCAGTCACTGGTGACCGCGGGCTTGACGATGGGACCACCGCTCAAGCTGCACGTGATTGACCTCATCTTCGCACAGGCCGAGCGCGCAGTGGCTCTCGAGGCTTCTTCAGCGCCTTCATCTCCGTCAGCTGCTCTGCTTCACCACCGGCAAGCAGCGGCGACGGCAGTGGCGCCAGGTGGAGAGTCACACCTGGGAGTCGCCGGGTTCACGACGGCCATGCAGATCGTGTGCGAGCGCGCGGTGACACAAGCGGAGCAGAACGACGAAAGCGGCGAGATTGAAGACGACGAGGAATGGTTCTTGCTCACGTTCCTCGTACCGCTAGCGCTCAAGCTCGGTGCGCGACTGCTGACGCAGATCCGCCAGTGCAAGGAGCTGGAGCTGCAGGTGGCAGCATCCTCGCGCGCGCTGGCGCTGCTGACAGCCAACCGCCTCGCCATTCAGGCGCTGCACCGCCACTACTCGTCGCGCGAGCCGGCGCTCAAGATGCTCTCATTCCGGGGGCTAGCGCAGTTTGCACTTGACTTTGGGCTGGTGGCCAACAGCGGCGCGCTATCAGCGTTACAGTTCCTGCTCGAGGCCGTGCACTGGATCAGCGGCAACGCGCACACGGAGATTGTGTCGTTCGAGAAGTTCCAGCAGGTGCTCACCATGCTCGCGAGCCTGCCGCTACCGTCCGGAGGCCTTGGTAGCGCCAGCAGTATCGGCTTCTCCACAGGACCGACGCTCAGCGAGGACAAGGTCGTGGAGGATCTCACCGCTCTGTTCCGGCGACTGGCGAGTTGTCCGGCTATCCACCTCGTGGACTCGCAGCTGCTACCAACGTCTTTTGTGGAGGCGACGACAGCAACCTCGAGCAGTGGCAACGCTCAGGGTAACGACCTAAGTCCTGGCAGGGGTGGCCTCCCGTCCACAGCGTCCCTGGCATCGCTGTTCGCTTCAAGTTGAAGTGGTTGAAGCTACTAATTCATCCTTTCCAGCCAATGAAATGCCTCAAATGCACCATCCGTTATTGTGATTCGCTACAATACAGTTTGTAGCTATTCGATTCCGACCAATGAACACACTGGGACGCGAAACGTCGCGAGCCTCGTCACGCGTCGCATTGCTCCCTCCAGTCGGCGCTAGCGCAGAGCACGCGCCGCCATGAAGCACAAGCAGCAGCTGCGGCCCAGGGTTGAGGCCTTGCAGCTGGTCGACCAGTCCTCGCGGCCGCGCGCGTCGTCCATGTCGGCGTCGCATCACCGAGACGACGCGGAAGATGACAGTGACGAGCTGCCGATCGGACCACCCGCGCGGATGCTGCGGCACCGGTCGGTCGACTCAGTGCAGGCAAGCGTCGAGGTGCACCGCAGCACGAGCGGCCGGAACCTGCGGCTGCGCATGATGAGCCAGACGGGGCTCGACGCCATGTGCTCCCCGCTGGCGCTGACGCCGCGCGCGCCGCCCGGGAAGCGGCCACCGTCGGGTCGCCGCCCGCGCTGGGAGCGGTCAAGCGAGGACGACGAGGATAGGGCCGACAACAATGTCAAGGAGCTGGACATCAATGAGGGTAACAACGGTAAGGATAGCGTTGAAGAGACGAAGAAGCCGAGAGTGAGCCAGGAGCGGCGCAGCAGCTTCTCCATCTCACCGAACGCCATCAAGGAGCTGGAGCGCGTGCGGCAGATGGAGAAGGCGGACGCAATGCTGCGGATCGACGAGACACACGAAGACATGAGCGTCCACACTGACGACAGCGCTGAGCTGGAAGACGATGAGGATCGTGAAGAAAATGGCGACAACCATCTGGACGACTACGGCGCGCAGGAGAGAGATGCACCACTGGGCTCAATGTACACACAGCAGGATACGATGATCGCCGAGAGCAAACCAGCGTACGCGTTCCCGCTCTGGAACCGGGCCAAGAAGAACGTCCGACTGCCGCACGCGCTTGTCAACGCGTCCGAGGCGTCCAACAACAGCGGTGACGTGGCGAGATCAATACCAGATAGCAATGATGGACCGCTTCGGAGAGCGAGCCGGGAGTCCGAGAGCATACAGGTGGCGGTCGAAATGGTGTCCATGCTGCACGTGGACCATAGCGTGTTCACGCTCACTGGCAGCGACTCCAGAGCTGCGGAGCCAGCGCCGCTCTCGCTGACCAAGTCCGTGTCGCCGCGAATCGGCAGCTCGGCTCCGCCGTTTTCCTTTGAGACGTCCTCTCTTCCATTGCCGGACCATCCAGTGGGCTGGACTGAAGTACCAGCACCAGCGCCACCTCCTCGGACAGCGAACCCAATCACCAAGTGGAAGCGCGGAGAACTGATCGGCGCCGGCACCTTCGGCAAGGTAGTGCAAACTTACAGGGTTGGAAGTGGGGGCAGGGACTGAGCAGTTCGATAACGCAGGTGTACGTGAGTCTCAACGGCGAGACAGGCGAGCTGTTCGCGCTCAAGGAGATCGAGATCCGCGCCATGCCGAGCGCCGACACGGTCAAGCAGATGCACAAGCTGGGGGAGGAGATCTCGCTCATGAAGAACCTGTCGCACAAGCACATCGTGCGGTGCGTCCCCCACGTTCGTGGCGGTCCACTCAGAGCGACTTTGCTATGCTAAAGGGTTGCGTGTAGGTACAAAGGTAGCCACCGCACGGACAAGCACTTTTGCATCTTCATGGAGTACGTCCCAGGCGGGTCCATTGCGAGGTAAGGAGCACCACGCGCGAGATCGATGGGAGGAAGGAGGACAGAGCTCTGACGACCGTTCGATGCAGTATGCTCAAGCAGTTCGACGCGTTCGGAGAGGACCTGATCCGCATCTTCACGCGGCAGATCGTCAAGGGTGTCGTGTACCTTCACAGCGTTGGCGTCGTTCACCGCGACATCAAGGGCGAGCGTCGCTCGGGTCGTTGGTATGGATGACCGACGCTCAGTGCTCTAATGTCTGTTGTGCCCCTTATCGTGTGGTGTGGCAGGGGCCAACGTGCTCGTGAACGAGCAGGGCGTGTCCAAGCTGGCGGACTTTGGCTGCTCCAAGCAGATCCCGCAGCTGCTGACCACGAGCCTGGAGGAGTCGCTGCGCTCCATCCGCGGGTCGATCCCGTGGATGGCGCCCGAGGTGGTCAAGCAGGAGCGCCACGGGTACAAGGCGGACGTGTGGAGCATCGGTGCGACGGTGGTCGAGATGGCCACGGGCAAGCACCCGTGGCCCACCTGCACCAACGGTCTCGCTGCCATGTACGCGATCGCGACGGCCACCGCCCCTCCGCCGCCGCCCGCGTACCTCTCGCCCGAGGCCAAGACCTTCTTGCAGCGCTGCTTCTGCATCAACCCCGACGGTGAGTCTCCATGTTCGCGGCTTCAACCGGCTGGGACACTGATGCTCATGCGTCTCGGACCGGCTGCAGAGCGCGCGACGGCCCAGGAGCTGCTGCAGCACCCGTTCCTCGCCGAGCGGTGAGCATCGAGTCGGAACCAGCAGCCCAGCGGACAGACCACCAGTTGTATCAACATGAACCTGCCTCGAGTATCCAGCCAGATAGATCCGCTGGACAAACGCGATGATGAGTGGAAGGTCTCCATCCAACGTCATGCTCCTGCTCTCGTGCCACCTGATAACGCTTCCTTCCGGTTCTGTTGGGATCACCACGTCACAGACGCGCGTGGATTGGCTGAAATGGCGCTTACAACAAATCCGACCAATCCGAGCCGCTTCTTTGATAGTTTTCGCGGTGACGGGTAGTTTTCGGCTCGTCCTCGTCCCCGACGTCATGTCCCAGGCAACCCAGCAAATCGACCCAAGCGCGAATATGCCTACCCTATAGTATATTGTTTCTATAGTATTATGCGATATTACAGTTCTAAAAGAAGGAAATAAACACGGTCAAACGAATGAAAACTGCACCATATTAGCGCATGCATTCAATACCAGAGACTTGATTTCCACCTCCAGCCGAAAGAAATCGTTCTCCCCTCGTCCCGACGGTATAAACCCCGCAAGCTGTTTCCTCCACCCATAGTGAAGACCATAGAGAAAATAGCTTACCGTGGATCCCGTCGAAAGTTATGCCACCGCCCATTGGCGCGCTGGTTCAGAAACCCTTTGGTCGAGTCGCTGGTGGCCTGGAAGGCGTCAAGGCGGCCCGCAGTCGACTCGCCTCGCTCGATGGCGACGCTCAGCGTGCTCATCACGGGCTTCGGCGTGCTGCCGCACCCGGAGACGGCGGTGCGTCCCTGTGCATGGCCTGCGGATATCTCTCGGGGGCCGGGGCGTGACGCGGCGGCGCTCTTTCGCAGGTCTTCTACGTGACGGTGCAGCAGGGCGGATGCAATAGCTGGACGGTCTACCGGCGCTTCGACAGCTTCCAGCGCCTCGGGCAGCAGGTGCGCGCCTGTGAGAGCGGCTACGGGGTGGACACGGGCACTGACTGAGTCTGTGCGGGCGCCGTGACAGCTGCAAATGGTCTTCGGCGGGGCCGTGCCGGCCTGCCCGCCGCGCATGTTCGACCTGCGCTTCCCGGACAGCGTCGAGAAGGCGCGCGTGGACCTGAGCATGTGGGTCATGCAGCTGCTGCAGCACCCGCCCATCTACACGTCGCACGTGTTCGTCGACTTCGTCTCGGCCGACGCCAACGTGGGTCTCCTTCGTCCTCGTCCATCGAGCTATCGGTCGCTCGGTCTCCGCATGCGGTGCTGACGCTGGAACGTTCCATTCTCGTGCCGAGCAGGTGGTGCCGGCCGGGCTACAGCAGGGGCTGTCGGCCCCCGCGATGGCTGGCGGCGCGCGCGCCAACGCCGCCAACATGGGCGAGTTCAACGTACGTGGCGGCGTTCGTGACCACTAACTGAACTGGACAAGGAGGACTGACGACGGCCGACAGATGGACGACATGTTCGACTCGGCGGACGATGACACGCGCCCGCACGAGGACCTGCTGCGCGACGACGATGTATGTGGAGCCGTGTGGCCGAGCTGTCGGGCGGTTGGTTGAACTCACGTGGGGTCGTTCACCGGTAGATGTTCACGTTCGACTACCGCACGGACGTGGCGGGGCTCGGCGGGGCCGAGCTGGACCAGCAGCGGCTGCTGGAGGAGACGCAGCAGCAGCACGAGCACCTGCAGCAGGTGCAGCAGCAGAGCATCAAACGCCCCGAGAAGGTGGCGCTGGACGACTTTATGATGATCAAGGTGATCGGCAAGGGCAGCTTCGGCAAGGTGCTGCTGGTGCGCAAGAAGGACACGGGGCTGCTCTACGCCATGAAGGTGCTGCGCAAGGAGAATATCATCAAGCGCAACCAGGTGGAGCACACGCGCACGGAGCGCCACGTGCTCGGGTACGTGCGCCACCCGTTCATCGTCGGGCTCAACTACGCGTTCCAGACGAGCGAGAAGCTGTACTTTGTGCTCGACTACTGCGCCGGCGGTGAGCTCTTTTTCCACCTCGGCAAGGTGCAGCGCTTCCCGGAGCACCGCGCGCGCTTCTACGCGGCCGAGATCACGCTCGCCATCGAGTACGTGCACAACCTGGACGTCATCTACCGCGACCTCAAGCCGGAGAACGTGCTGCTGGACGAGAACGGGCACATCCGCCTGACGGACTTTGGGCTGTCGAAGGAGGGCATCCAGGACGACTTCTCCGGCGCCAACTCGTTCTGCGGCACGCCCGAGTACCTGGCGCCGGAGATTCTGAACCGCTCGGGTCACGGCCGCGCCGTCGACTGGTGGTCGCTCGGCGCGCTGCTGTACGAGATGCTGACGGGGCTGCCGCCGTTCTACTGCCGCGACCGCGACAAGCTGTTCGAGAAGATCCGCAAGGGCGACCTGAGCTTCCCCAAGTACCTGAGCCCGGCGGCCAAGGACCTGCTGGCGCGCCTGCTGGAGCGGGACCCGACCAAGCGCCTGGGCACGGGCCCGGACGACGCCGGGGAGATCAAGAACCACCCGTTCTTCGCCGAGATCCAGTGGGACACTCTCATGCGCGGCGAGCTGCCGCCGCCGTGGCGCCCCACCTTCTCGAGCGCTCTGGACACGTCGCAGTTCGACCGCGAGTTCACCGAGATGCCCGTCGTGAGCCCGGACAACCACCCGCGCGGCATGGCCACGCACGGCTTCGGCGTGCGACACGGCCGGCCGGCCGCCGGCGCCGTCTACGGCAGCGTGCCGGCCTCGGACCTGTTCAAGGGCTTCACCTTCACCGAGGACTCATACCTGCAGGACGGGCTACCGCCCAATCCGTTCCCGCGCGCCGGCGGGGTGGGCCGCGGTGCCCACCAGCACCACACGAACCTGTGAGTGAGCGCCGGCGGGGTGATCCCGCGGACCAATTTGGTCCCACGAGGACAAGAGTCTGGGTCGGTGGGTCCGAGGTGGAGAGAGAGCACTTGTGTTAGTAAGGAGGGGGGCGAAACAAGACGGAGAACTCGTGTATGTAACCCGCGGCGTGCCAAGTTGAAGCGGACCAAATTTGGTCCGAGCGTACCCCCCTGCGTGCATCCATCCTACTGCGCCTTCTTGTCGTCCAGCTCCCACTGCTGCTGCGCCGCGGTCGTCGTCGTCGTGCGCGCCGCCTTGCGCGCCGCTTCCCGCGCTCTCGCCTCGCGCTCAGCGCGCTCCTTGGCCTTGGCCCACGCGGGCGGCCGCGACCCGTACAGCACGAGCGCGCCGCCCGCGATCAGTACTACGCCGCCGCCCAGCAGCAGCAGCTTCACGCGCTCCGCCCGCTGCTGCCGGCCGTGCGCAGCCTCCCCGTCCACCGGCAACTGCCGCGCGCGGGCCCCGCCGGGACCGTCAAGCGCCCACGCCGAGAGCACCCACACGCGGTCTGGAACGCGGTCAGGGGGAGAATGGGAGCACTCGTCAGCCAGCGCTAGAACGCTACCCGTCATTGTCCGACCACGTACACTCCGAGTCCAGCAGCACGTCCACGTCGAACGCGATCTTTTCATCGCCCTTGCCGCCCTTGGGCGCGGCCTGCAGCTCCAGCACGACGCGCAGCTCGCCCTCGTCCTCGCTCGGCGCCGGCCGGTGCTCCTCCTTCTCGCTGAAGCCCGCAAGCGCGAACGCGTCCGGGGCGAACCCGTGCCGCTGCAGCGCGCCGAACGCGCGCCGCGCGACCCAGATGAGCCGCGCGAGCTCCGGGTCCTCTCGCGCGACGTCCTCCAGCGACTGGTCGCGGCGCCACTGCTCCTTGGGCTCGCGCTGCAGCTCGCTCTGCGCGTCCAGCCGCTCCCGCGCGAGCGCTTCGAACTCGGCGGCCGACAGCTCGCGCTCGCGCCCGTCCGCGCCCGTCACCGTAACCCTCGCGTTGGCGTCCAGCGACTCGCCAGCAGCCGCTTGGAGCACCACGAGCGCCAGTGCGAGCAGCAGCAGCAGCGGCAGCGGGAGCGTCAAGCCCCTCGCCATGATCGACGGTCTGATCCAGGTGTTACGCGTCAGGCGATGGAGTGCGGAATGAAAGAGGGGGTACTGTGTACCCGCTGTGTAACCAGTTTACAAATGGTTACAGGGTTACACCACTTCAACTTCGCCTCGGAGCTCCTTGCTCGTTCTCATATTGGTCCTGGCTTGCGGCGCTGCTGTCTCGGAGGCTGCCGCTCTTGCCTTGGGTCGTAGTGTATAGCGTCTGGACTGTCCTCTGCGTCCTCACGGGGCTAGTCGCGCTCGAAGCGGCGCGCCATGAGGCTCAAGAGCGCGCGCATCAGCTCGGGCGCCTCGCGGTCGAAGTAGGTGCCGGCCATGTGGTGCGTCGACACTCGGTACACGTGCCACTTGCCGCGCTGGCACGCAACGAACGTGTCCTCGTCAACAAGGCTGTGGACATCGTCCTTGGCGTCGACACTCGATGCGGCGACCTCGCCGCTGTCGTCGCTTTCCGGGTCACTGTCCGCATCCTCGAGTGGCAAGCCGACAGCGGCTCTGGGCGATGATGACGAGCTCGACCAGTCGGAAAGCGACTCCAACTCATCTGACGCGGCCGTCGACAGCGACGACGCCACGCTTGTCGACGCTTTGATGCCGTCTGACGGCGCAGCGTCTGCCCAGTGCGCTGCCCAGGGTTTGAGAGTCGCGTGGACGTTGACCACGCCATCGTTCGCGCTCCACTCATCGCGATCAAAGCCGGGGAAGATGGTGTGCAGCGAGCGAACGCACCGCTGGAGCAGCAGCCAGGTCGGGAACAGCAGCAACCACCGCCGACAGGCGTATAAGGCCACTATGAGCGCGATGACTAGAGTTACCAAGCCTGCCGTTGGTGCCACGACCGCCGCGACGAGCAGCACCACAATCGACGACGGAATAGCTGCAGCGCTGCCTTGAGCCGACCCAACCACATCGCTGGACGCAACACTGACAAGGAACACCTTGTCCATGTCTCGCAGCCGGGCGTTGCGGTCCATCCGCTCCTTCGGCAACAGGTTGTACACCGCGAGATCTTTCGAGCCATTGATCGGTCCATGCGGCGACACCAAGTCGCTCACCGGGCCTGACGCGCGCGCCTCCCACTGCGGCATGCGGAACGGGAACAGGCCGCGCACGACCCGCGACGAGTTGTGCAGGCGGAACCAGAGCCCGAGCGACGAGCCCAGCGCGTGGCCGAGCGACAGTGCGCGCATCTCGCCCTCAGGTGGCGACGCGTGCAGCCCGAACGCATGCGGCAGCACCGACCCGGCGAGCGGTCCGGCGATGCTCACGATGCTGCGCACCCACCGGTGGCTCGATCCGACACCGAAGAAGTCGGCGCACAGCAACTGGTACAGCTCGATGGCCGTCGTGGACCCGAAGCTGTGGCCGAGCAAGTGCACCGGGTTGTC